>BMAO01016863.1:0-40544 GCA_019973975.1 Trichonephila clavata | reverse complement strand
ACATCCTGATGACGCTATGAATGGTTCGCAGAAGTGTCGACCAGGCCTCGTTGTGGAACACTATTACGATGCTTGTAGCTGGAAGTCGTGGAGCATACGTCTTCGTTTTGCATCTGCCCCAGAATGGAACTTTCTTCAATAACGGTAACATAATTAAAGATTCAATGAATTTAAATTGAACGCAATTCATAGGTCAAAAATGTTAATTCCATTTCTCAAATAGTTTTAAAAAATTGCCTCCAATGTGTTAATAGCTTTTATGTTTGATATGAATCGTGTCATATTCGGGCTTTAAATGCTTAATTTTTTGAATTTAACTGATCAAAATCGTGACATCAAAATCGTCGTCCGTTATAAAATGAATTTCTCAAAAATTAATTACAAAATTAATTTACAAGAAGCTAGCTTTGATTAATAGTTTAGATGTAGCTTTAAAAATATAATATTCTTATATTAAATCTTTCTTTGCTTTTTTTAAAAAAAATATGACGTATGTATTATTTAAAAGTCTGTTGGTTCGAATTAAATAGATGGAGTTAAAATTTTTTGATTTTTCACAGTAAAATGTCAATGCATTGATTTCCTCCGAGACATTATGTTATTATGAAGTATCAATAAAATTTTTTCAAGAATATGTAACCCGGGAATTTTAAAAACATACAAATTTTTCTTTTACAAAATAAATTCGAAGTAACATATTATTGTTTGCACAAACATGGCTTAAAGTGCTACATAAACGTTGTTCTAAGAGATTTTAATTTTTTGCTATTTAATGTGAAATCTAAAAGAGAAAAAAAAGTTATATTTTGTGGAGATAAGCCAGTAACAGCCTCCAGACTGAAGTGATCATTTTGGTCCAGCGGTAAGTTACGTGCTAATCCTTCTCCAATTTAAATTATCATTTACTTCTTTGATTTAAGTTTCGATAAATGTGTCTAGAATTAATAATTAATACTTAGAAAAGATATTCTACATTTTTCTATGCATCTCAATGTCGAAATCTTTCCTTACTATCGACAGACAAAAATAGAACCGATATTTACATTACAAATATAGGCCGTGGGTAGCCTAGTAGTTAGAACATTGGACTCCAGACCGGAAGGATGGGTTTGATGCCGATGCCACAAATGCCGCGAGTATATACGGAGAACGTGCTCGTAAATCAGTGGTCGAATGGTGTCACCATCTATCGTGTTGTAGAGCAAACTCGCACTGTCACCTTCATGGGGCTCAAAAGCTTAGGCTAATGACAGGTGTAAAATTCTAGCCCTTAGCCGCGATGAATTTCGTGGACCTTGATCTGATGTTACTGTCGATCAGGTGGCATAAGCAACACAACAACAACATTGCAAATATACCCAATATTAAAGGTTTAATTTAGACCAAACATGTCAAAGTCCTATGATATAACGAGCCGCAAGTTTTGCTTTATATTAAGTTGAGGACCACATGTTTTTAATGTTCAAAAAAATTATTAAGTATATTCAAAATAAATTTATGCATCTTGTTTAATAACAATAAAGAAAAAGAGTACAATTAAACAAAGTTTAGCGAATTCTACTTATTTTTATTCTGTGTCGTTTTGTGTTTTATAAAATTATTGTATGTCTATATATTGGAAGGCCGCAAAAATGTACGTTGTGGGCCACGAGTTCGACACACCTTCATTTAGACCAATTAGTTATGCTCGATTTTGTTGTAGTTTCAAAGCTGTTCGAGATTTTTAAAATCCAGATAACGATTACATCAGAACTAATTAACATATTTTGTCCGATAAACATGCCACAATGATAAAGAGGAAAATTGCACAAAATAAGAAATAAATACAGGTAAGCCTCCTACAACGCGGTACTTGTGCAATGCGTTTCAGATATTGAGTATTTTTTTCCATAACTTTTTCTGTTAACATCTACACGTCACTTGTGACGTGTAGATATTAACTCCTACAACGCGATTTCTTATAACGCGGCTTTTTTGAGGAACGTATCTACCGCGTTGTAGGAGGCTTACCTGTAACTCATGTAATTGCTATAAAATATGTTTGATTTATCTGTTCTTAGTTTTTGGATTCATGTATTACATTTAAGATAAAAACATTTTTTTTTTTAAATCTAAGGATTATTAGGTTTTTTAAAAAATCCCAATTTAAAAAGTATTTTAAAGTAAAAATTTTTTTAAAAGTATTTTGTATTTTATCTTAATTCGGTGAATTAACTCTCTACGGTGTTAACTGCGATTCAGCCTTTGAACAACAGTATGCCATCATAGGTAAAGGCGATTGATTTTATCATTGTTTTATCACTATCAATAGACACGAACTGCAGAATTATTTAAAGTCAAACGTGAGAGAATCCTTTACCCTTCTGCCCGGACATCCGGTAGCGTCCTGTTAAGTGCTATTCGGTCCGATGCCAAGAGATTGAACTGATTCAGCTTGAATTTTTCTTTGCGTAGCTCTTCTTCTTCGGGAGGGATGACGACGGCACGCCCCATTTCACCAGGCCAGTGGCTAGGGTTGCTGTTCACCACTGAAACAATAATAAAAAGAAACGTTAGAAGGGGAGATTATTGATTATTCTTATTATAACATTTTAATTTACATTACCAGGTGACGCATATGTCATTTTGAATAGTAGATACAGTAATTAATAGCTAATAATAAGCAGTCCTTTATATTTTTTTGTTAACTATTGTACAATATTAAATGTTCATTAAAGGTATGTTACAAATTTATTTCTGATTTTAAAAATGCTTAAAAATGAAGGCAAAGTTGATAATTTACTTCCTCTTAAAAATTCACATTCTAAAAATTTCTGATTTTTAAATCATAAACCTTTTTGTGATAATTTTTCTTAATTATATCATTAAAATATAACATTACGTTTGAGTGAGTGAATGTTCAGTAACGTCGCAATAAATAAAGCAACAAGCGATCTATCGGCTCTGTACTTCGTAATTTTGAACTTCGGTCAAGTGATGAGGATGACACCTGAGCTGGCGCCCCCTCTCCAAACGACCACATCCGTCAACGGGGGGATTTGAGCCTAGACAAATTTAATGTGCATCATCCCCTCTACACGGTGGGGTTTTAGAGGTACCGAGGCTTGAACTCACGACAAGCTGGTCACGAGTACGTGACCATAAACACTAGGCTACCTCGACCTTAGCATTACGTTTAAATAATACATTGATTGATTTTGGGTTTATTGCGCAAGAGCGATTTCGGCTATACTGCGCCAAACATTTTTTAATATCTGTGTCTAGACGGAAGAGAAAGAAAGAATGAATGACTAGAAAGAGGATCGAAAATAGAGAAGGATCACTAGGTACCCGGTTCGTGAAGCCCGTGTTTACCAAAGACAGTAAACCCGTGGAAAAGGAAAAATCACTAGGGCACCTCGGATGTGACACCGTACTCACTAAAGAAGGTGAGCCCCGAGGTTAAATAATACATTAAGGGACGTTATAAATTACAGAAAACTAAATATTATTGCACGCCAACTTTTTATCTTTGTTCTGAGAAGTATCAAAACTCAAAACAAAATTTTTACTCATTAAAGTACTTGAATACTAATATAATTTCGTGAGATTGTAGCACGTGGTAACGTTTTCCCGCCTTGCAGCTGCAAGAACAGCTTCCCTATGCAGATAGCATAACACCATTTATATCCACACATGCACCCCTAAAATATTGCGGGATCTTTTCATCTGATATCACGCTGACAACCGATAAGGTACGTTGTGTTTGCCTCCTTGACCAAAAGTCTATTCAGAAGAATTGAAATACTCCATAGTTTGAATAACTTGTTCCTAAGTGTAAACACTATAATTAATAGCTGTGTAGAGGTAATAAATCAATAAGTCTCACATTAAGTATCAATTTTTCCATATCGTTACAACGTGTATTCCTTTAACACACTACATTTTTAAAAGAAAGTAATCATCATAAATTATTTTTTCAGGAAAATTTGAAAATAAACCTTTTGACAAACACAACAGATGAAATGGTGACATTTTATACCACTTTCCTCCAATTGACTTAGTCAAACAATTTCAGTATAATAATAAAATTTCAGTCCACTATGGGATGAAGTTGGTTATGATTGTTTATGGTTAATATGGTTAAATAAGTTTAACGAAACTTCAGTTTTTTTAATCTTTAAGCTTCATTTAAAGGACTTAGTCAAAGATAATGCAGCAGATTAATAAAATTTGATGTTCACTACAGGATTGTGAAGAAGGCAGAGAATATAACAGGATAAAATAAATAAAGCTTCAGTTTTAATCTTTAAATATTAGGTAAAGGTAGTCACGAAATTTTTAATGCTTCAGTAAATCACATTAATTTTTTAAATTCAGGTATTTAAAGGGATTTTGTGAGTTATTTCAATAGAATTTATAAAAAAATTTTGAGTAAAGTTATTAACGTAAATACAAAGCACATTAATTTTTTAAAAAAGAAAAATGTTAATGTTGTGTGTGTGGTTTAGATTTGGCTCAACTTAAACTACGTGCTTACGATTGGGTATGAGTTTTTTTAATGCAGGTAAATTACAATAAGATACGATTATTAAAAACATAAGTTGCTAAAATTGGATGAAAGAACTTACTATGCGATTTTCTTTTTTGCTTTCAAATATTTAAAAGAAAATGACCTTAAAAATATTTCTATTATCGGCAGCCAAATTAACAAATTTAATACACACCTTTGTCTTTTAAGGCTCTCTCTTATGTGTCACCAATTTTGAGTTTATGAACATATAGTTGATTCCATGGAGAATTTCTACTTTTCCCCATATGTGTAAATACTGATTTGAATAAAATATTGTATATGCAAAAGAGCAAAAAATAATGGAAATTTCACTAAAACTATTTTTTTCTGAAAATTTTTTTTATGCTTTTTCCAAAATTTTAAGAAATATTTCAAAATGTTGCGTAAAAAAAAAGATTACAAAGAAAATCTTTATTATACTTTGTTCTTTTGGATGCAATCCCCCCTTCCAAATCTCAAGACATTAATTTAGAAAAAGGGGTGGCCAATCTTTTTGAGAAGAGTACCACTATCCGATAAAAAATATGTAGGTGTGTAACTTCCAACTTTTCCAACAAACAAAAGAATAAGGAAAGGTGAAAAGATGTTACTTATAGGCTTATTATGGAACTTTTAAGCAAATGGGTTACGCAAGTGTAAATAGTGGAAATTTAAAAATAGTATAATAAATAAGAGATAAAAGTACAAACTTATATATTAATGTTTGTACCTTTTACTGATTCAGAAATGAGTTAGGTTAGATATAAAATAAAAAGTAAATTGAGAGAAGCACTTAGTTCTTAATAATAATTAAACAGTCAGTACTTTCTTAATGAGTGGCTTTTGGATTCGTAGTTTTTTTTTACCAAGCCATCTATATTAGGATTAGTTCTTGAAGATGCTTACAATATTAGGTTGTTTTAGGCAGTTGTGTTAACTTTGGTAAATATTCCCTGCATTAATGTGAAATAAGTTAATCATACTCTAAAATCAAGAAAAAAACCAGCAAAAATTTGTTTCGTGAGAGAAGATATCTTATCAATTATTGAAAGGAAATTAAAATACTTTCTTTGTAATCTTATATTTAAATATCCTCTAGTATCGGTAAAAAAAGCTACATCCCAAAGCCAATCTTCATTTTTGTGAAGCAAACACTCACAAAGCAGAATTCATTATTTTCTTCCAAATACTTTAAAACACGCTCCATCAATTAACAAAATTTCACTAGTGCACTTCCTTTGGAAAGCCAGCGTACACAACAATGAAGGAATATTTTCTACACAATTTTTTTAGTATAATGCATTTAGGGATATTTAAAATACAGTTTGATGGATTTTTGTCTTATACAACCACATTTCAATAAAACTTTAAAAATTTGGTACTTTATTATTATTTTTTCAAATTTTTTGATTTTTCAATAAGTTTTCGAGTGCCACTGTTACAGCTCAGCTGTGGCACAATGTGGCACGCTTGCCGCGAGTTGGCCACCCTTGGTCTAGATCAATGATTCTCAACCAAAGTGCCGTGGCACTTTTGTTTGCCGCAAAATATATTTAAAATTATTAATTATATTTTTGAGAGAAAAAAAATCCCGGAATCGAATTTTGGGCTGTTTTATAGAAATAAACTATTCATAAAATTGTTATTGACCATTTGAAACAATAGAGGTGAAAGTTATTGATTATTTCCCAAATTTAGATATAAAAAATCTGATAGGATTTTTAATCCATTTGTTATAACGGATACATCTGTATATTAGTTATATTTGAAAGAAGAACTAATTTTGCTCTGTAATAATTGAGATTTAATTGCAACGCATTCGGAAGAGTCAATTCATTTGGATAAAAATTACAGGCGATTATCTCACAATAGCCAAGAAAAAAACTTTATAAATATTGTTACAATTTTCTACATCTTATTTGTTTGAATTCGGATTTTCAGCACTAATCAATATAAAAAGGAAAAAAAAAAAAGATCAAAACTTTTAAATGTTGATGACGAAATGAGAGTGGCATTATCATTTTTACCATCAAATATAAACGAAATTATCAAAAACCATTAAGCTCAATTATGCTCATTAAATGTATTCTTATAATTAATTACTAAATAAACATTTTGCTGTCTTTGTCGTACATATTATTTGATTTAAAATTGAAAATTATTATCATACACAATTTTAAATAATATATTATAGTAAGTGAAATTTTTAAAAATATATTTAATTGAGTGTACCTCCAAATTTTTTGAAATTGCTAAAAATTGTACCGAAACAAAAAAAAGGTTAAGAATCACTGGTCTAGATTTTAAGAGAGAAGCAGAACTTCTATAGGATGAACAATATATTCAGGAATTCTAAATCGACGGAAGACATTAGCTTTAATAATTTTAATTATCACGAAGTTTTGAGTTGTTTGTTTTTGTGTGCGCAGACACATTCGAAATCGCAAAGGAATTTTATATTTTGACCAGCCGTGACCCGCCCGCTTCGCTGGGTATTTCATGATGTTATATGAATATGTACTGTTTATATATATAAATTATTGATATCTTAGCATTAAGAATACGATTGTATTGAAAAATATTTTTATAATTCTTGATTTAAAGAGAACTTGAAAATAATAATTTATAAAAACACACACAGTTTTATTTTCCCAGTTTTCAAATAATGTAAACCATTAGAAAATATAATAGTTTTGATAAGAGTTTCCTTATTAATTTCTGCATCAGAATCACTATTCATTGGCTCTGACAAATCAACAGTTTCCTGAACTTAATTCGCACAGAGAGGTATTTCGCCATCAACTGTAACATTTTCGTTAAAATCTTAAAATATTCCCCGCGTTATGGAGTGGGATGAGATAAGAAAGGAATTTCCTGTCCTATTCAAAACTAACACGGTAGGTTACACTCATGACTCATCAGCATCTGTTGAATCTAATAACGCTCTGCACCCTTTGCCGTCAAAAGTTGCATCAAAAGAAAAATATTTTCTGTTCCAGATAAAAAGGATGCTATTTGGAAAAAAAAAATTCTTTTTAATACAAACTATTATTTTTTTCAACTGTTGAAATAATTCTTTTATTCAGGGTTTATTATTCGTTAAAAAAAGGTTTTTGTATTCATTTTAATCGGAAAAAGAGAAAAATTCATTAAATCGCGAAATTCGTTAAATCGGGGCCTAACTGTATATACATATAACGTCATGAAATATCCAACGAAGCGGGCCAGAAACGGATAGTGTACAAATTAAAATACGGCAAGTGAAAAATATAAAACCCTTTTCTCATAATAAAAGATTTTTTTTGGAAAAGAAATAATTTTAACGCTTAAAGAAAAAGCATTTTTTTCTCAAAGTGAAAGCCACCATTTCCAGTTTTAATTTATAAAAAATCCGAACAGATTGCCCCCAAAGAGAAAATTATTTTACAAGCGAGATAGATATAGAACGTTCAAAATTAAATTAAAAGAAGCTTATGGTTGTGAACAATCTTTACTTTGAAAGCATGCTTTTATCATATTAATGCATCAATTTTTTACAAATTAGAATATTCCTTTTCTTTTTTTTTTTGATCACGACAAAAATGCAATAAACCAAATGTAGTTTACACTGAAATACTTGCTTCGAGGAAAAATATTCTTTTAAAGAAAATAAAAGAATTCACGCATAATTATAAATGTAGCAGAATTCGGTAAAGAATGATTGGAAACCAACATTTTTCACATGTACTTCAGTAATATGGAGAACACGGTTTGACGACGAGAGGAATAATACGTATGCACTTCTTTCGAAATGCCCTATTAGCATCTTAATTTCATTAATAATAATTCGATTTTGAAACTTCACATTCTTTCGAGTTCGAAATTCCATAGCTATGGCAACCATGAAAGAGACGCTCATTAAACAGAAAAGGATTTCATTAGAACCCCCGTATAATCCTTCTGCGAACCAAATGCTCAATTGATACGTTTCATCTACCCGTTAAGGAGCGAACGTTGATTATATCGAAGCTATTTTCATTCATTTCAAGGGAATTAAATACTCCCAATTTGGAAGAAAAATATTTTTCTCATAATTGATGAAAAAATGTAACCTAATCCTTTTTGTCTAAAAAAACATGATTTCATTTATACTGAAAACACAATAAGAATGATTTTTTTCTATGAAATAAAAAAGCTACTAGTATATATGTATATCTATATCACTCATTTTACATTCGGTGAGTTGCAGGTAATAATTAAGATGTTTTTATAATGTCATAATATTTTCGAATCAGTTTTTCAGTTTACATTATTTCAATGTACCTTTCATATTCCATACTATGTTGAAAAAAAAAACAGCAAATTTTTTTGTGAAAGACATTTTGTTGTAATCGAATTCTAATGAACCAGTAATTAAAAATTTTAAAACTTTTATAAAATTAAACGGATTTTCAGGGCATCTTCTATTTAAAAATAAAAAAAGCCTCTTCAAGTACTTTTCTAGTTTATACTTAATTACTTTAATCGAATTTAGGTTAAACATACAGTTTTTTTTATCAATAGACCCCCCCCCCTTTTTTTTTAAAGGAAAAAAAAAAATGAATTACAGCTTTGATACTAATCACAACGCAACTCAAACTTTTGCATCCGGACAAACAGAAGTTTTGTGGTTTATTAGTTCTTTGATGGCAGTGAATGAGTGGATATTAACGACGCGATATTCAGCTACTCGAGGGCTTTTGGCTCCCCCTCTCCTAACTTCCACACCACACCAACTCGACATATTTAAGGTGCATCGGCTCACTCTGCACGGCGGGTAAGTATTGAGAAGAAATAGCTTCTCTGTACAGCCGTGATCCGTCCCTTAATAGCTTAAGCTCGTCCAGTATGGGGATATGCTGCTAAAAGTAATATTAATATTCTAGATACTTATCAAAGTTATTTAATTCGGATGATCGTCAAAACTACAAGATATATATATATATATATATGAGAATTGACGCCATCCTAAAGACTCTCAAAATTAAAAGTTTCAAATCTCATATCCAAGAAATAGCTACAAACTTCTTACCAACACTATTAATATGTTAAATATTCCTAATTACAGTGCTAATATCAATTCTAAAAGGCCAAGAAGGATTCATATTGATTCTTATACATAATCCATATTAACATTAAATTACAGTGCAATATATTTTATTGCACATCTAATTACTAAATTCTATTTCTTCTTATTTTTTCCATTTGGCTCTATCACACTACTGGATAAGTCCCTCCCCTTTCTATATACAGTAATTTTCTAGAATCCATGGGCAGCCAATGAGAGTTGTCTCCTCACTTGTCGTGGACCAATGAGAGAGCATTCACTCAGCTCTCCATCACGCACCAAACTGCTACCTCCAAGAATGAACTTTCATGAACGATTTGCTCAGCCAATCAGAATGCAGAACTACAAAGCATGATAGTTCCACTTCAATATTCAGCCAGATATAGGATTGGTGGCCGCAAGCGGCTCAAATGCCCACACATTTGATCGCAATGCTCTGCACGACAGGGTCTTCAGCGCCGGCCACTATATTAGATATTAAAAAAAAGTAATTGCTTAGTTCAATTTAACATTTTTCAACACTCATACATCCCTTGCAACTATTTAGCATATCGCAGCATAAATATATGGCAAATTTCATAAATTAAAAAAAAAATGCTACTGAAGTGATGCGCTAAGAAACTCTACATAAAGAAATATTTCATACCTGCATTCAAATACTGCATTACTTTTAATTGTGTTATAAATGAAAGTTTTCCCTTCAATCTAATGCATAAATTATGTGTGTATCAGGTTTTCAAAATATAACCCCCCCCAGTCTTAAATAATTTATTGAGTAAAATGTACGTTTAATTTGCATTATAAACTGTAAAATAAACAGTTTTAATACTTGGAAGAGATTCATGTTTATATAAATCGCCGCGAGCACACAAAATTAAAATTTTATTTATTCATAAAAGTCGTAATGATATTCCAGTTTTTTGAATAATAGCTCGTTTATAAAATACTGCATAATATGATTTGAAGATAATTTACTGATAAGAGTAAACAAAATAAAAATTACGTTTCTTTAAAATATTTCGCCAAAAGACTTCAGCAATGTATCTGAGAAACAGTATACAAAAAGAATATCTTTATTAGTTTAGTAAATGAAATGAAAATGTTGAAAAGTGTCTAGGCGAAGAACTAATTTATTTAAATTCAAACAAAAACAAATTTTCTGCTCCCATTTTAAAGAGGAATTACATTTGCATTGAAATTTATTATGATGAAGAGAAGGGTGAAGCATTTTAAGAATCAAACTTCATACATATGCACGTTTCCTGTTAACTTTCTTTTTCATATATTGATAACATGAACATTGTGTGAATAATAGATTATAATTTATATTCTTCACTTTCACTCTCTACATTCGCTCCATGCTTAAATTATATTAGTTCCAAAATTGCCAGACAGATGGCACTATAGATAGCTTCCAGTTTACAGTCTTCCAAGACAAAACAAATGTACATATGTTTGAATACACGTGCAAATTTTCGGCCTAAGTATTTTACGATCTTGGTTTATTTCCTTCAATTTTCTGTTGCCCTTTTATGTATAAATTTTCTGCTGAAGGGAAAGGTTAGGATCTGAATCAATCTTAACCTAACTTCACTACCCTAAGTCTTTGCCAGCTTTAAAAAACAAAAAAAGTTTTAAATTTTAAATTATTGATTTTTATATATATATTTGTTAGTTGTTCAGTTTTCTGTCTTTCTCTGTTATGTATACATAGGATATTTTTAATATGTCTCTTTTTTTCTCTTATATAATATATATTGTTTTACTTCAAACTATTTTCAGGCAGATACACAATTACAGGAACTCATTCTTCAAACGCGAAGTCCTCGACAAATTTAGCGCGCAATAACCCCTTTACACGACAAGGGGGGGGGGGAGGAAGTCATTAGTATTAAGATTCGAATCATTACCGAGATAACTTTTGATAGAATTAATTTTAGAAGAAATTATTTACGCGAATTATAGTATCTGAGTAACATAACTCGTGAATAAAAGTGAAAAAGAGGAATGGGAAAAAATTAGAGAAAGACTGTGTTTTCGGTTGCGTGGCAGGAACAGACACATATCATTTCGTGGCTGAGCGGACACATTTCCCCCCATCTTAGAACAGATTCGATTACCGAATTACAAGGATAAATACATTTTTGCCAATCAAATTTAATTACTTGTATTAAATTGTTAAGATGTTATAGTGCGAATACATTTTAAAGATAGCGAAATGTAATAGAAGTAAAAACTTTCAGAGAAATATTTAAAAATTAGTAGTAAGTAAAACAATATAATGAAAGGTATGAACGAACTTCAGGAATTTTGTGGAAACTGTATTTTAGAGTCAAATAAATATTAGAACAGGTGCAATAGCCATACAATTAATTAATATTTCAAGTGTGTGTGTGTGTGTGAAAGGAAGTAAAACTAAATACTAGAAGTAAAATACGCAAGATGCAAGTAGATAAAAGAAAAATAAATACAAGTAAATAAATACTAACTAACCTTGCATCTTGCGTATTTTACTTCTAGTATTTATTTTTACTTCCTTTCATGAAACTAATTAATTGTATGGCTATTACACCTGTTCTAATATTTATTTGACTCTAAAATACAGTTTTCCACAAAATTCCTGAAGTTCGTTCATACCTTTCATTATATTGTTACTTACTATTAATTTTTAAATATTTCTCTAAAAGTTTTTATTTCTATTACATTTCGCTATGTTTAGAATGTATTCGCACTATAACATCTTAACAATTTAATACAAGTAATTAAATTTGATTGTCAAAAATGTATTTATCTTTGTAATTCGGTAATCGAATCTGTTCTAAGATGGGAGGGGGGGAAATGTGTCCACTCAAACCACTATGAGTTTCAAAGTGTCCCCTCAGCCCACGAAATGTTATGTGTCCGCTCCTGCCACGCCACCGTGTTTTCAATCGTAGAATTTTCTTAGTCGAAATGGTTCGAGTGATTATTAAAAGAGTTATTTGAGTTATTGCGGAAAGCACATTTCCATAAAATCACGACACTTATAAAACATTAAAAAGTTCATAAAGTAAATGTAACCAATTTTATATAGTTGTCGTCACCTAGAATAAGAGAAAAGAATTCAAGCTGAAAAATAAATTTTCTTGAGTGATAAAATGATTTATTGGCAATAAAATCTCAAGCACAAGAATTTTTTTTATTTTGTGTTGAAATGTAAGATATGGAATATGAAACATAATGGTTATGGGGGAAAATTATACAAACAGAAATTAAGTAATGCTTTAGTCTCTAACCGAATCTGAATGTATTAAGGAAAGTCAGTAGGCTAAAAATCTTCAAACTACCGATTTCGAGTATTTGATATACCTAAAATCTCCAAATCAGGATCTTTCAAACGATATAACATATTTGCCATTTTGTGAATTAGAAGTATGGCAAAATGACTTTTAAAAATAATCAGCTGATATGACACGCCCACTTTGACAGACAAAAGTATAAACATTGTCCTTTTAAACCAGGGGAAAAGTTGTGCAAAGCCACTACTTATTTTTTATAAGCAATTAGCTTTAGATAACAGTATAACTGCAAGTTTAACTGCTAGATTTACAAAAAAGTTTTGGAGCCAAGTTTTGATTTGGTGGCTTCAGTCATTTAAAAGTTATATTTAATCTTTACTGATTTTTTAATGAAATTAAGCTTTTTTACTTAAATTTAGCTTTAATCAGTTATTATTACTGATTAATTCAACATGCCAAGATTTAGTAAATTGTTTAATTAACGTATAGGTACGTTTTTTGTGGGTAGAACTATTTGCGAAAATAAAAATATTACATTTACTTATAGATGGGACATTGAATGTGTTGATTATGTTGAATGTTGTACTGTAACTAGCATAGATTATGGTAATATATAGTTATAACATATCTAATAGGATCTTAAATATTTCAAAATAATTATAAAAGAAATTTCATATAAAGTAATGGATAGTAAAGATAAGATTTGTTAATTATCCATAATAAGGTAAAAACAAGTATTAGTAAGTAGTACAGAATACTTACTTTGAAAAGGCAAGATTTTTTATAATTATAGTTTAATAAAAATAAAGCTAAAAAACATGGTTTTATAGTTAATCAAATTAAAAAGTAAAAAAATTCTTAATATAAGAATAAAATGATTAACGAGAAAATTAATGTCATTGTGGCAAAAGCGTGGGGTGCTCGATATAAATTATAATAATTTCTTACTAGTTCTTTTCCGAAATGCAGATTTAGTGTAAATTAAAATGTAGTACAAAGCACCCAACGCTTTTACCACAATGACGTTAGTTTTCTCGTTATTCATTTTATTCTTACATTAAGAATAATTTTTTACTTCTTAGTTCGATTCACTATAATAGCGTGCTTTTTTTAGTTTTTTTAAACTATAATTTATTTTTCATTTTTTAGTTCGATCAACAATAAAAGTGTGTTTTTTAGTTTATTAAACTATCATTTATTCATTGATAAATTAATCTTAAATGAGTCATTTTTTAGAATCTGGACCATTGGCATCCTATCAGTGCGTCAATATGGCCTGATTTGCAAAATGTAGGATGAGCCAACTGAAGGAAATCTGGAAGAGCTCAATTTTGAAATATTTAAGGCGGAAGAAAATGTAAAAAGTCAAAGATATTTTTCACTAAAAAGAGTACAATATTCTATCTGAAAATTGCATCAGCAATAGACATAAAATCACATGTTTTGAAACGAAGAGAGTTCGTGAAAAATTATTTGTATTTGTAATAGCATGAGCGTTTACACTTTAGGGTTGTAACTTAATCTTTTGGTCTCCAAATCTGCAAATGTTAAATCGTTAATCCTGATCAAGACAATGGAACAAAGTTATTAAATTATTGTATTGTCATTGGTCCTTGACAAGTGTGCAAAATTTTGAATTAATCTGACCATTTAAAGTTAGTAAAAATAGAGCACAAAGATTCCGTTACATACACTGTACGTTAATTACTGTTTTCTAAAAATTTTATTTTTAAATTGTTTGTTAACTTACCTAAATATACTGCATGCTTGGATTAGTAGTTGTGCATACTAAAGTGATATTTTTGAAATATTTCTAAAGCATTTAGCAAGAAAACAGATGTAATAAAACAATAATAATTTTTATTCAATTAAAAATTATGTTCTACAAAATTTATAATTTTTTTGAAACAACTGAAAAGTTTATTTTTAAAATTTCACTTAAGTATAAAGGTTTTATTTAATATATAGACAAAATCTTCAGTTTTTATGTTTAATAGTTTGAGAAAAAGTTACAAAAATACTTGCAAGTAGAATGTAACATTCACAAAAATAAAAATGAATTTCAGATTTAAAATAAAAAAAACCAGTCTTCTTGTGGCTGCTTTAGAAATCACTTGTCTAATATATAGAGAAACTTTTGAATTCTGGTTTTAGGAAATTGTTAGCATGTGAACATATAAATCCATAATGAAACCTTTCGAAATGCTGCATAATCACATATTTCCACAAATCAATAGTTTCACATATTGATACATTTTTTGCATGGTATGATGCTTTATGGTCCACTTTGATGAGAGTAATACATTCAAGTTAAACATTATTCAAAGACTGATTCAGAATTTGAGGAAAATAATGTAAATTATGAAAATATATCGATACGTAAAAAATGAAAAAAAAAAAAAAAAAAAAAAACTAGATATGCATTTTCTAGACAATCGAAGAAAAAAAGGAAAGCAAAAAGTCTTCAAAGAAAATGAGAAAAATGACATTTTATACTAAAAATGCAATTTTCCCAGATTGATATTTTTAGAACTGTATGTACCTTTTTCTCAGAATCTACCATATGAATATACCTGTAATTTTCACTGATATGTAACTATATATATATATACTTAAGTGAGCTGTTTGAGATATTTCCAAAATATTTGGTTAGAGACCAGATATCGCAACAAAAAATGACAATTTTCAAAAAATTCATAGTGATTCTTTTACATTGCATGTTTCTGAAAAAACTAAACAATATGTTTCAAAAATCTCACTTCAGTATAAATATAAAAGTTTAATTAATATACAGATAAAATATGAAGTTTTTGTATTTAACAGTTTCTGAGAAACTGTTACATAAATAAAGTCCAATTTAACCTTGTCGGTATAGGGGGTACTAACTCCTCTTAGTATTGGAACATTGTTATAACAGAAAAGCTTATCCAGTCTAAATTATATTTCTTAACATGACTGTTGTAGCCGAGTAACGGATTTGTCGTGGTGTTTGTGACCTGAAGCTGCTGAAGACCAGCGATGTAGGTTAAATCTGTTGAGACACTAAGTCCTCACATTGTGTGATATGGAAGTTCATATAGTGAGATTCCAGCTCTAGTGTCGTCCTCGTCACTTAAATGAAGTTCAAAATTGCGAGGTCTGTCGCTTGCAGTTCACGTTCAGGTTCAAAGTATGATGATAATGAAAAATCAAACCAAGTCAATTTTATAATGTTAAACATGGATATCTCCAAAAGGAGCAATTTAATATTAATTTTCGGCATTCACTGTTGGCAACAGAGAGGACTTAGGAGGCAGAGTGATTTGAACAGATCACTTTTGGGTCTAAAGTGCAAGGCTTAGACCACGCTCTCCAACCTTTTTAGCGCCGTGGACCGGCCAACGTTTGAAAATTTTACCGCATCCCTGAGTATTTACATTTAATAATTTTAATTCAGCTGTGTACTTAAATATGCCTTTAGAATAAAATAGAATTACACCAAAAAAAAGAACAGAAAAGGATTTAACATGGAACATACACACACAATCCAAGAGAAATACACCCCAGTAAATTAAATGGAAACAATTTAATGTTCCTTTGGCAACCCGGTACTATTTAATCCACCACAGATCGGCAACGGTCCGCGAGCCATGGGTAGGGGACCACTGAATTAGACGATTGGGATGAAAAGGAATCTTTATTATGTGCCAGTCGTTAAGTTCTTTTATTCCTGTCCTTTGTTGGTAACGACTTGAGGAAGAAGGGAGTCAATGAATATTGATAGAATTGAAATAATTTAATTTTTATAAGCTATTGGTGTAAGACAATGGATTATGTACTTCGATCCACATCAAGTTTTGTCTCATGGTCTATTTAATACGATAAGGGGTTTATTTTTCATTGTCTTAAAATTTCAATAAATTGGCCGCAGTTTCTCCCCAGCATGAAACTCAGAATAAATTATTTAGAAAAACGTTTAAACACAAAAAATATCAGCATTATTCCTAGAATAAAATCTATAGGTTGCTGTTAAATAACGTCATTCTGAATCAGCACGAAGGCTTACGTAACTTGCGATTGTCTTTTATGCAAAACCATAAAAGATGTTAAACTCTGTCCAGGCTTATTAAAATCTTGAATTGTTCATACCAAAATTCTACATTTGACGATTCATTTTGAATGAGAATTTAAATGTTGGTTTTAAAATATTGCGTTTCTCATTCCAATCTATTGTTTTATTGTAGAGTACATTTTACTGCAGAAGCGATCTTTTTATCACCTGAAAACAAATACTTAAGATATTTTAAGGGACACTGAACTAGATACTAAAGCAGCTAAGCAACAATACGTGACCTTACTGTTAAGAAGTAAGATGACAAGAACATGGCAATTAATTTAATCCTCGCAAATAAAATAAGAAATTTATTTGATTCACTCAAACACAAGAAAGAATATCAATGATAAAACTCAAAAGATATAAAAAAAAGCAGTTTTCGGTGTATAACGATTAGATTATTTTTTTAAAGCTTGTGTACCCATTTGCCTTTAATTTTACCCAAGAAACAAAATATATTCTTCCTTCCTTTTTCTTTTAAGAAAGACTTCTGTAAAAAAAAAGAGTGCTTACAGAACGTGCTTTGAATTACAGAAGTTTTTCATCGTCATAAAACACGCGTTCCCAGTTTTTATGAGGCCGCATTCGAAGTACAAGACGACTTTCTTTGGGAAAAACAGACAAAAAGGGAAATACTTTCTTTTCGGAACGAGAGATTGTATCTAAATTTAAATTTAATTTAATAAGATTCGCTTAGAAATCAGATTCTTGATAGAATTTTTTTTTCTTCTGGTGAATCCGTGATACGACATATTGGAAAATCGAAGAAAATCCATGATAGGATTTGCAGAATCTGAGATTACCCCAGAGCAAACAATTGCTTTCATGCAAACGGAAAATTCAGATTTAGGGATGGTAATTTCATATAACACTTTTAAAATTCGTGGGGCACGCTAATGCAAATCTGATCTTTTGAATCGAGGGAATTGTACAGTCGAGAAATGGAATACATAGCAATAGAAGACTAGTGCAAGGACTTGAAACTGTAAATAAGAGGAACACGCTAATGGCCGGCGTGTAGTTTTAAAATGGGATGTTCATATGGATCATTCACCATATGACTTTAAGAAATATTTATGTTAGTTTTGAGTTTAAATGAAGGAAAATTGTATAGCAGAAGTTAGTTTTATATGCAACTTTAATACAAGCGCATGTAAACAACGTAACTTTGACAGAGTTCCTTTCTCTATACAAGGATTTCAACAGATCTAAATTAGTTTTATTAAATTATTAACATTACACAAGAGTCATGTAAAAGATTTCTGGAAAAGAATCTTGCAATTCTGACTATGGCAAAATAACGAGGACGATTGATGTCTCATTCCTCTAATTTTTATATCCCATAATAAGACCCACGAGGATTTCAACCTTTCATTCTTTAAGGCTTTTTTCTAATATGGAAGTTTAAAATGGAAGTTGAAGAAATGTCGAAGGTTAAGAACTGAGCAATCCTGAACAAGGACCCGTCCTGGCGTCCCTGGGGCTCCTAGAAAAGCTGCTGTAGCTCATTTTAGACTTTTGACAGGTCATGACCGTCTGAGATCGCATCTCTACAGAATTGGTATCGCCAACTCACCGGACTGTACCCTGTGTGACTCTGGTCAGCTTATGACCGCGGAACATTTGGTCGTGTACCCTGCACTAATTAGCCTTCATTCAACTGTCGAAAAATATTGGAGAGCACGTGCACTAATAGCATAGGTGCTATTGAAGTGTGTTGCATTTGTAAAATAAAATAAATATATCCTATAACAAATGCTTGGTATTGCGTGGAAATTAGGAGAGGTGGGTTCCAGCTCAGGAGTCATCTTCATTTGACCGAGGTTAAACTTAAAAGATGTTTTGTCAATAGACTTCGTATTGCTTTAGAGTCGACGTTAATTATACACTTAATAACCAATAACACGTGCAGATTTTTAAGGTTCAATTATATTTACCGCGTGTGATATATTTTTACTTTTTATTCTACATACTTTTTTTGTAGAATCTAAACTCGAACTCACAACCGTTCATACCCCAAAGTCATTGTTTCATTATCTGGATACTAACAACACAACAAACAGAATAATTTATTTAAAATTCTTGATATTAATGAACACTATTTATTAGAATTGTAATTATACTTTTATCTTCAATAACGTTGGTTTGCTTTTAACACCCTTTTATAAGCTTCACTTTTATGTAACGGAATCTTTGAACTCCATTTTTACCCACTTTAAAAAGTCAGATTAATTCGAAATTTTGCTCACTTGTTCAAAACCGATGACAATACAATAATTTAATAATTTTGTTCCATTGTCCTGATCAGGATCATCAGGATTAACGATTTTCCCATTTTAGATCCCATCCCGCATCTGGCGACTCATTTCAGATCCTATTTCCATATTTGGTGACTAAAAAATTAACAATATAAAAGGATGTTTTTTAGTTTTTTTAAACTATAATTTATTTAAATAGCAAGAGATACAGTTTTCTATCTTCTAAACTGCAAGTTATACTTTGCTGACTGACTACAGAAAATCAATAGCAAAAAGGTAATAATTATTGAAAGTTATTTAAATATAAATTAATTCATTTCTTGTGTATTGATAAGGTTCTAAAGCGAATCTAAAAATTTTAAACCCTGCGATTGAATTTATTAATACATTTTAAAATGAAGTGAAGCAGAAATTAAGAGTAACGTTTCAGGGCAATGCCTACTAAGAATCAACTCACTTTTCACACAACATATTGCACTCTATATCCCAACAAGATTTCATCCTTCATGCTTCGCCTAACGCCCTCTTATTGTGCGCTTCGAATATATCGATAACTTTTTTCCCCTTTAGCGAATATGTCTTTTGTAAGTCTTCCTTCCACTGGTGGCTTAATGGCGAAGCTCTTTTGTGCACAGGAAGGAGGCAAAGTGCTAAATTCAATTTGTAACTTTCTTCAAGCAAAATCAAATTAGAGAAACTTCCGGAAGTGGGAAGTATGCGACCGGTGTTTACTTTAAAGTGTCCGCTGAAGCCAGAAGATTCGCATTGTAAGGGGTGGAATTGTAGAGGAAAGCACTTCAAGACAAACGGAAGTGTTTTAAATTGGATTTTGGAAGATTTTAAGACAGTGTTGAAATTTACAGTTTATCCAACGACTTGTTTATATTTTATATATTTTTTCAGCGTGCAAGTTCAATTTTTTTAAAAAAAATGTATACCTTTACCGGTTTACATACTATATGAAATCAGTTACTTCTGACTTTTATTTTATTGGGCTTAACTGATTTCAAAGTCATTAATATAAATACACTCTACTCTTTTTTCACGGTAGATACGATCCTTAGAAAAACGTGCAAAAAATCATGTAAAGAAATACATTTAAAACATGGTAAATTTGGGGATTTGTTCCTGAACTTTAAAATATCG
Organism: Trichonephila clavata; assembly: GCA_019973975.1. Lineage (NCBI taxonomy): Eukaryota > Metazoa > Arthropoda > Arachnida > Araneae > Nephilidae > Trichonephila > Trichonephila clavata. The sequence goes on along the minus strand of BMAO01016863.1, from coordinate 20,152 downwards.
TGAAGATGAAAAACGACAAAATATTTTCCCAAGAAACCGCGCAAAAATTAATGAAATCCATGTTAAATATATATAAGAAGAAAATTCATTTAATCGTTTCATGATAACAAGCGTGCACGTTTACCTACGAACTGGAGTAAAAATGCTATCATTAGTAGATGTGTCAGATATGTTTAGCATAACTGTTGGCTTGGATTCAAAGAATTTCGCTCGTTATTAACGGTCTTTACTAGAAAGAATTACCATCAACATAAATTGTATTGAAAATTCTACGATCAAATTAAAAATAACTTTAATCTGAACATGAACATTTAGAACTTTATTGAAATTATTTATTAAATCCTACGAACTCAAAATACGATTATACTGAAGAACAAAGTGTTGTATTCAAGCACAACAAAATAAAGATGATTTTAATGTTTGGGGGTATTCCTCGTAACTCCAGAAAAAAATTGAGGAGGGGAGGTTCGAGCTGGAACAAAAAATTCGTGTAAAAAAAGAGTTGGGTGTATATAACAATAAATGTAAAATATTTTCGCACAATACTTATTTGAAAGTAAATGTAGTACTGAGTATTACTGAAAGAAAAAATAGACTCATAAAGTTCATTTTTTTTAGATACCAAAAAGCAAGAGATATAAGATTAAAATTCATTTGACGCTTTTATGTTTTATTCTCACAGCTCTCATGAAAAACGCGAGATACATTTTTCAAAAGCAAAACTTTACTTCAATTGATATATTTTTTTCTATGTGTAACACAATAAAAATGACGGAGAAGCGAATAAAAAAAGTGAAGGAATTACTTCCAACAGAAACCTCAATCAGAATAATTAACATTATGCTACATATCGGAATAAATAACATTATACTAAGTTAATATTATCTAAGTTAAATAAGTAATATTTCAACTGATATCAGGGGTTCACAAATACATTTGAGAATTAAAAATAACATTCTGCGAATTAAAAATGGTTTAATTAATAATTATATTCCAATGTGATTGGATTCAAGATATTTTGCTACTTTTGTTCAAAATTGAAATATTATTGAGCAATTAAAATGCTCAGAGATAATGAAAATTTAGAAAACACACATTCAAAAAAAACTGCTTTTAAGATAAATGGAGCAGACAAAAGTGGAGTATGCTTTTATAACAGTTTATTAAATGAATAATTTTACTTTACAGCACGATAGAAATCATATTTAAAATGCAATGAATTTTTATTCAGTGATTTAAAAAGAATATTGCTTCCAGACTCTCTTGTATTTTGAAAATAAATCACTATTAAAATGTTTATACAACTCATAGTAACGCTATTTTTTATATACGTATATATATACATGTAATGATACCCTATGATTTCATCCTGAACAACATTGTAAGTTGTAACGGTCCTGGTCTTCAGGACTCGCGCTTAAATAATTATTGCTTGCCCGCCTGACGAGATTTAATCGTAATCGTATCTTGAAAAATTAACAGCTTGCATAAGATTACATCAGAAGCTATCGAACAGTAGCTTTCCACCAATCACAGTCTCCATCCACGAAAGTCACGTGGATCTGCAATATTTTCTGCTGTCGCTTCATATAAATAGCCAGGACTTTGAAAACTCTAGTTCTTTGTCTCTTGTTCTCATCAAAAATGTAACGCATGTGTCTTTTTGTGCTGTATATTTCTATGTTTAACATTACGTTTAAGAAGTGTATGTTTGTGTGCGCAAACATGATTAATAAGCAGGAGTACATCAAAAGGACTGCTTCATCAGTAACGTCTCAATGCAACATCAACAATCTAAAACATGATCATTAAAAAAATTCCTTATACTCGTCAAGTTATGACATTTTTTTTATCCAACAGGGCTGCGGATTGATATTTTTACCATTGCAGACCTAGTACAACACCAGGAGCTGGTATCACTCTTTAGTGTGGCGCCATATAGGCGGATACCAATCACCGCAGGTAGTTTTGACGCCCAGTTTCCTCCACAGAAAGAGGCACCTGAACTCTGACGATGCGAACCTGTACTAGGACTTAATTTTGCCGAGAGCCCCAAGCCAAACAGACACTAGGGATCTTATACATGCCGTATAATGGTACGACATGGCCACTGTCGAGTTAGGCATCACGAAAAAATATATATATACATATTTTAAGAATTTTAATCTTAAATTTTAGAGTAACATAAGATGTACGATGGGAATCAACGAAACTGTTTTAATAATGGTTTATAACACAGATGAAAAGCAATTTATACATGCTCATTTGGTACAATGAACTTACAGGTTCTAAACATATTTTAAACAAGGGGGAAAGGGCAGATGCCTCCACAAGAAACTATCCCATTTGATCGAAATTTCGTAAGCTAATATTTTTCAATCCATAACATGCGAATGATTAAATTTTGTACGTTAAAAGTTATAAAGTATTGCAATTGAGCAAACTGAATGTTATACAAAAAACAGCAGAAACTTTAGTTTAGAGTTTGCAGCCCCGGGATTCCGGTGGTTTTTTCAAATCCCGGGATTAAAATAACTAATCTCGGGATTTAATTTTTCACTGAATTATATTTTGATTTTTTTCAAAGTATTGTGAATCTGGTATTATATTTAATATATCTTATTTATATTTTTCTACTGTATACGTTTAATGTCAGTTTTTTTACGTGTTGAACCTTGAAGGGTTCGAGGCGGGTGTGTATGTTAAAACGTGAAATTTGATATTTGTTTTCTCGTATTTTCTTCTGTAACTTTCTAACATCGCTAGTGGGGTCAGAAAACGGACATTTCTCCCATCCTCAGGATGTCCGGTATAAGCTAACTTGGACTGAGTCAAATAGAATGTTTGGAAGATATCTAGAAGGATTTTCAGACCGAGATACTGGAATTCCGAAATCCCGGGATTTAATTTTTATCTAAATTATATTAAAATTTTTCTCATAAAAATTTTTTAAGAATTTAATTCTTCAAAAAATTAGATTTTTTAAATGAAATATGTACGTAGAATTTTTTGTCTGCAATTATAAGTGTGCTATAGGGAAAGAAAAAAAAACCATATATGCACATCTCTCATTTCTGGTATGGGAGAATGTCGCACAGATCTAAGTGGCTCACTGCAATGTTTACACAATAATAAAAGCAACATCTCTCAAGAATAGATTTTGTCACAGTTCCTTCTTCAATTAAATGCCTTTAATTTATAGCGGACCTGCTTGGAAAACTTGACACTTTAAATCCCATTGCATTACTAACAGCAACTGGATCTTTTCAAATGAGGTAACACTTGAAATTGATTCACATTATGATTCAATAACTGGATCAATTTATGTGTACAAAAACCATTAAGTGTAGCAGAAGAACTAAATAAAGTTATCAAAGAGATATATGCACCAATGCAGTTTATTAGATTTGAGACACTGTCGTCAAAAATTCAAAAAGAAATGTCTCTTTTTTGAAAATGGAGGGAGACGTGGTGACTACCTGAAAAGAACATACTCCTATTTAATGACGATAATACCTACTAGAAAATAATCCGAAAGTGCATTTTCTTCTTCCGGACAATGTGTAACAAAAATAAGAAGCCGTTTCAACGATGAAACGCCGGAGGAGCTGTGTTTTTATAATCTTATTTACAGAAACACAAGAAATGAAGAAATGCTTTTTTTTAAAAAAATTCATTATGTACTCTTTTTATTTGTTTTTTATGATGAGTTAATTTTTTTTATTCGTTTCATTAAAATAATATTAAATCAACTTTTAATAATTATATTTTCAATTTTATTATGCAATTTCAACTATTCTAATATGTAAGTACTTTTAATAAATAGATTAATCCTAATCCCGGGATTTGGATAATGTAATCCCGAAATCCCGGGATTGAAAATATGGCACGGGATTGCAAACCCTACTTTAGTTCTAGGGCATAACCAATTAGTATTTCATTCCATTTACATACTTCAACAGTACAACTATTGAAAAAAAACAACGATATTCTTAATAATGTTTGCTATTTTCAGCGCAGTTAGATAAAATTAATATTAAAACTGTTGGCTCATAGGGAACTAATTTAAGATACAAACGAGATTAATTAACTTCTAATAAAAAATCTAACCATCTATGCAGATTTCTTTCACGTTATTCATTTATCATCACTAAGAAGGCTTATATTTCAAATTTCGTACCAGTTCTACTAGAAATCTCCCGAGTGACAAGGGTTTGAAAAATAAGTGCCCTACTGATATATGAATGTCTAAAATACATGGTGAATAATTATTTACTCAATAGCTTTCAGTACTTTTTGCATAAACAATGGGATTTCCCTCCTAATTCTAAAAGCAAAATTGAAGAAATATGAATTATTAAATACAAAAAAAGAATTGCGAACATTTTGAAATATTTAGATTTCCTCCTCTCTGGAGACTCTTAAATCCAAAATTTCATACAACTCTTTCTATTCGATTAGAGATAATTTTATTTCGAAACTACTATCCGTAAGTAGCAGAGATAATCCTAAGATGTTATTGACTAATCTGATAATGAAACATAAATAGTTTGTATGCAACAATCTAGTATATATTTCCCAACGATTATTTTTAGAATATGAAAAGAATTGAATATTTAAATTTAGAACTTGAGCTATTTGCATCATTCTAAACTTTGTTGTTATGGTCCCCTTTTCCCTAGTGGCGTCACTCAACTATCGAAGCAAAGGTTTTCAAAAAGATGTTTGTATTGAATTTAGAGTAAGAAAAAGAAACAAAGCTTAATAGGGAGAACAAACCAGCCACTTTACAAACCTTAACTTATTTCTGAAAGAAAAAAATTGCAGGGGCTCTATATTTCGGCATTGCCAACGTTAAATTCAAATAATTTTATTTTGCTCATGAGTAAATTTGATATTCAAAGACTGAGATGAAATACCTTCCATAAAAACTTCGTTACACTTCGCAGAAACACGAAAGTTACTGGGTACGGACCTCGTAATTTTGGATTACGGTCAAGTGACGAAGACAACACATGAGGTGGAAATTCACTCTTTCAACTTCTAGGACTCGCTGATGTGGGATTTTGAAACTCGACAGATTTATCGTGCATCAACTACATGGATCTTAACTAACATTAGAACTTGAATCCATGACTCGACAGAGTAAGTTATATTTACATCGCACTATAAAGTTGCTTGAAAGCTATTGGCGACGGACCTTGTAATTTTGAATCATGGTCAAGTGATGAGGACGACACCTGAGTTGGTACCCCCACTCCTAGCTACCACACCACATCAACGGGAAGCAGTTTGAGCTCTCGACAGATTTAACGTGCACCGCTCGCTCTACAAGACGGGTCTTTAGTGGTACTGGGCTCGAGCTCATGATGTGCAAGGTACGATCCGATACCTTGACAACTAGGCTACTGCTGCCACTCGTTGGGTACTAAGCTCGAATTCATTATACACAAGGCACGAGTCCGTTACCTTGACCACTAGGCTACCACGGCTGCATGACTCGACAATAGCAACGGTTACAAGTTCACGATACTGACCACTAGGGTACCACGACAATAAAAACATACTATACTGCTTTTCGGTTACATTCTTCGATCATATCATCCTAGTAGTTTTTCCCCCCATGATTTTATGTATATAAATATGAAATTGGGACAAGATTGGCAAAGGCAGATTTACAAAGGCTACTAGTTTTAAAGTAACATTTTTAATTTTCTAACCGCAAATATATTTTTCTATTAATTTCTTTTATGTAAACAATTTGCAAATTCAATATATTTTCTTTAACCATTTTCTACTTCTAACGTTTTCTGAATGGCGAAGAAAAAAAAAAAAATAAGGTTTAAAACCTGTTTTTAAGGCAATCGCTTAAAATTTATTTCGAATTCTTTTTCAATTACCGTTTTAAACAATTAGAAATTGAATAATTTCTTTAAAAGTAAAATAAAAAATTCTTACGGAACAAAACCATGAAAGTATAGTATTTATTAGTAAACGAGAGCAAATTGTTTCCATTGCATAAAATCCGTACAATATCAGATCAATTACTCAAGCCAAAGAAACTCTCTATATATTATCTTTCGTATATTTCTGTATGCATACAGCAATTTAATGACAAATGATTTCGTTGTCATAACTACAAATGGAAAAACTACGAAATCTTCATTTTAAATTTGAAATGCTTTTATCTCAATGAATAAATAGGCTGAGAGTAAAAGGAAGTTTAAATAGAATATAAATTATTTCGCTTCGAAAGTGAAATACTAGTTTTCATTTGTTTTGAAGGAAAATTGATATACTTCTGCGTTTCAATAATTGTTTTTTTTCTTATTGAAAGTACGTGATAATAGCGAGGGAACCCTAATTGGAAGTTCTACAAAAGAATAATAATCATTTGAAAAATAATGAAATAAGCACGTCAAAATGAATTCATTAAAATTTTCTTTAAATATATTATTTTTCTTCCCTTAATAATTGTTGATGACTTAAGAAATTTACTTAGAGAAAATGAATGGCACTAATTAGCTAATTGGAATCTTTTTAAGGTATATTCATATGTTTTTGTTTGCATAATTTTTTTAAAAATAATTAATTTGCATTCATTATTAATTAGATCCTTAAATATAAAATCTAAAATAAATTTTAAAAAGTAACATTTATTTTAAAATGTTTTAGTATTATGTTATGAAAATCCAATACAGAAACTAATATTTTTTGTGCTAATATAATTTTCAGAATTTAAAAGTTGCATTTAACGGATACTTACAAAGAAATTGTCACATCTTCAGTTTGGAAGTTCACTACTTAAATATTAAATAAATTTGACAACTAAAGTTCTTATACTTTAATACATTTCTTTTTCTGGTATTCTATACTATGTTAATAATATTTGGCTCACAAATAAAAACCAACGATTCTCACTATTTTCTCATAGCAATGGCAATAATGCATATAATTGAGTTACATATCTTTAATTTATATTCCTCAAGAGCAAAATTAGAACAGATATTTTATTATCGCACTTTTATATAGTTGAGACATTCATATTTCTTAAAGACAAAAGTTGAATTTAAACTAGTTTAATATAATTTTACACATACGTTTACACAACGTTAAATTAATTATAAATTGTACAAATATACATTCAAAAATCATATAAATGTTAAAGAGCTTATCTAAAATAAAAATAAACCAGTTTGAAAAAACGAATAGAATATGAGAAAAAAAGCTAATGCAAAAGTTTAGACAAAGTATTAAAATATTCTTTAGCTAGCAGATAAAGTTTTTGTAACATTTGAAATTAAAGCTCATGTAAAAACCATTTGATGTGTGAAAAAAAACGAATTCAAGTGAAAGATCAACGCACAGAAAAGCAGACGTCAACAAAAAATAAATAATAAAGATATATTTTATCCAACAAAAATGAAACTTCAATTGTTAAAAAATGTACAATTTATTCGAATGAAAGTAAATTTAGCTAATTTAAGATAAAAAAGTTCGAAGGAATATTAAGCATAGAATTTTAAAATAATATAAAAAACTACTAACAAATGTAGAGAATGAGCTGGAACAATAAAACGATGCATTTTTGATCTGTAAATGGCAATTTGAGTTCGATTGAACGAGTTATTTAATATTCAAATAATGTCACATAAGAGCTACTCAATAGAAGAAATGATTTCCAAAATTTTTTCTATCACCATCCGTTATATGACAATTTTTTTAAACGCCCCCCCCCCCCTAATGTACCAGTTTTCTTTACTTATACCATTAGATATTTTGAAGGCAAAAGGCAATTCATTATAGGGAAAGAGTGAACTAATAGTAGGAATTGAAAAAGAGCATGATTTGTCTGCATTGTTGCAACAATGCACACACGGTTTGGCTAGTTTAGCTGAAAACTGGTAATTAATTCAATTAACAGGTAATTAATGAATTAATATTTGAAAAAAATGTATTAACATTAAGTGTCATCCACTAAAAGTTTTAAAAAATTTGTTTGAACTTGATTGGATGAATAGAAAGTATTTTTATTAACGACTGAAAATTTGAACAAGATATATAAATAAATATATATATATATATATAGGGTGAGAGTGAGCTAATAGTAGGCATTGAAAAAAATAGAGGCCAGTACAAACTTCATCTTGGGAAGATATTTAACTTTAATTGGACATCACACATGCATGAAAGATAGCAAAATATATGCTCGATAACATAACAAGTAGTTTCATCCAAATCCATGCAACGAAATTAAAAAGTTTAAGTATGAAAATTGGAATACACATATATGATTTCAGCCTAGTTTCCCAAATCCAAAAATAATGTAAGTATGGATTTTTGAATATAGTATTTTCGATATCCTTTACGATTTTTAAAAAGTTATTGATTAATTATCTTCTAGTCTGAATAATATGTATGCGTTTAAATATGCGAGAAAGTATTTAAAACCCAATTTGGTGCATTTATATTAAGAATATCCTGAATCACTTATTGAATTCGCCACGGAGAACCTCCGTATGCTGGCAATGAGTGGATAAACTTCCTTTTTGATAGATATTGCCAATAAATTTGAGAAGCAAGAATATTCATCACGGCTATATTTGGTTTGCGCAAAATAAGTATTCCAAAAATGTGACCAAGACTTTTTATTTTAATAAACCAAGTAATATGGAATATCCCCCCCCCCCAGAACTGATATAACTTCCCCTTTCACATCATGCCCGCCTGACATTGAGTTTCGGGGTACCCTGTATGTATTTGAAAATTTGAATTGCCTAATAAATAGCATATTTTATGCGAACAATTTGTTGCAAAAGTTACAAAATTTAAAATGTATTTCGAATTATGTTGTTATTAGTAATAAAGAATAACTAAAAATCGTGTGTTTATGTTCTTGAATAAGAAAATACATAGGAATTCCTTTAGATTGTAAATTTAGCTGAATTTTTCAAACGAATACATCAATCTTACTAGAATTTAGGTCTCTCTTTAATGTTGTTTTTGCTTAGTGTTTAAGATTAAGTAAAAGCCCGAAGCATTTTTTTTTTCAAATACGAAGACTTCATTGTTTATACTTTACTCCGACTTCGTTAATCGTATACAAATCATTATGTTTACTCCAGTTCATTTTGCAGCATGGAATATTTCTTATTTCGTCAAGAGAGTGTATTTTAACGATCAACAGATTTTTAACGTTCCGTATCGAAAGTAAGATAGTGGATTTTTATTAAATGCGACTAAATTTTAATCTGTGAAATGTGGCGCCCTCGTTAGAGAGATCGCAACTATGCGAATCACGGAAATCTAGCCATGACGAATAAATTCGTCAATCACAGGTAAGAGTCGCTGTTAAATTATTGGATCAAAAAGATGGATTTATTATATAAAATTGACAATTTATTACAAAAATCTTATTTATTTGGTTATGATAATTTTCTACCTGTCTTGACACTAGAAAGTTCTGGAGTAGATGCTGTAGTGTTGATCATAGTCCTCTTACCAGAAAAAACTCTTGCCTTTCTTACCCTAATTAAATAACTGTTCTTTAGGCAGTTCCAATGTACACGGCATTCTAATGTTAGCACTTGGTTCTAATGTCAATCAATTGGCATTTACACCACTCGATACCCAGGTAACTTAGGGCCATCAGCTATTAATGGGCTCAGCGACGGGTCGGCGTCACGCATTTGTCCCAATGCTGACTATATCTGAAGGAACCTTATTATAAATTAACTTCCAGACTTTTGCCTTTGCCTCTTTTAAGGTATCCGACTGGTTGCGACAATTTTATTTTTTAAAAAAAATAGAGGTATGGGGATTTTCTTGTTCTTTTTAGATTTATTTAGTACATTTACGAAAAATATGCTAAAATTAAGAAGAGAAAAAAAAATTATGACTAAAATGGGAAAAAATAGGTAAAAATTGACAAAAAATAGCATAAACGCGGTCCATTCTGTACCAAAGGTTTGAACAAATTTTCAATTTTTTAATTCTAATGCTTTGCTATGTTATTCAGTTTTGAAATGACCTTCAGGCTAAGCGATATTTTCTTTTTTACAAAAATTAGAGCAATTTACCTCAGTTATTATATGAAATTGCTTAAAAAAACAGCGATTATATTAACATAAGGGACTGTAAATTTTGTAATAAAACAGTGATGGATAAATCTGAAGGTTAAAACAATTTTACTATTATACAGAACTTACAGAAAAAAATTTCAGTAATTTTCAAAACCTTTTTAGCAATCGCTGGCCCCGTTTGAGTATTTAAAAAAAAACATTTCGAGTAAAATGCATTTAAAAATATGGCATCTTGCTTAAAGATATGGCATCTGCTTTTACTAAAACACTTGTAGTTTTTGTTTTAGTGAACGAAAAATAATAAACTTGGTATCTTTATAAAGCTAATAAAATAGCCTATAAAATAAAATCATAAAAAAATTGATTTATTTATCTTACTCCGGCTTCAAAGTATACAAAACATCTTGTAATTTGAGAATATGTTTTGTTTTTCTCAAAAATTATAATTTAAATAACCAATGGTCACTACTTTTTACACATGATGAGTATACTCGTCATGCGTAAAAAGACATGGTATGAAAAATAGGCATAGAAAGATAAACTCCACTAATTATTTTCCACTAATGAGACGGGGGGGGGGGTTCTATTTTTAAAATTTGTTCGTATATAGGCTACATAATATAAAAACAATCTCAATGTACGCAAATCATATTTAATTCAGGCATCTCGGGGCGTTTTGACAGGAATATGACGAGGATGATAATGCAAACTTGTCGAAGAGAACTGCATTTCTAATCTATAAAGGGCTAATAATTTAGGAACAAGTTTCACATTATGACTTCTCTCTCTCTCCCAAGGTTTTTGCAACAATCATTACTTGAAAGTGTGAAAGACAAGTGATAGGAGTAGGAGAAAGCGAGCTATTGTGCAGTAAATCTTTTATTTAATGAATATTAGAATAAACTGCATTATTCTATCATACATGTGCTGGAATTCACAGAAGATAGATCATGAATTGCAAACCAAACTGATTGCATCAATAAATAACATAGCTTTGACAGACTTGTAAGAAATATTTAATGAACACTATAATTTTAATGCGTTGATGTGAGTTTAACTAAACTAGCAAAGTGCTTGGTTCCGCTTGTGATTGTGATTAATAGCATGGCGATGCAAGATCGTGTTAGTGAAAAAATCACCTGAAATTAGGAAATATGTGGTCACAGTACCTAATGATGTGATGAAGGGTATCGATTTTCCAAGTCATGACTTAACCTAGGGATAAGGTTTTCTTTATTTTTTTTAGATTTGATATGACCCCCCCCCCTTTCATCTTGTGCTCTCTTAAAGTTGAGTTTAAAGACACCCTATACATTAACTATCTGCTTTTAGCTTTATATTCAATTTTAGTACAAACAATAAGAAATTAAATGCAAGTTTAAATATTATGAATTCATAAATCACACACACAAATGAATCTTATTTATTTTTATCTACAGGGCTGCCATTTGGCAGCTAAGTCTTTGAAGACACAGCAAGTCCCCAAGTGTGAAAGCCATTTTATTAGTAGCACCATCTTGTGGCGGTTCTCACTGCCAAATTTTGTTGCTTGAATTTATTTTTTCGGATGATAAATGTTGCCGTGAGTACCAGAACCAAATTAACACTCAAGGGATTTTTTACATGCTACATAATCATCATACGTATCTACGATTTTCGTATCCAGAAAATTTATCGACTCCAGACGGGATCGAACCCCGCAAACAAAGGCTTACGAGGTGAACGCGCTTCCTCTAAGCCACCGAGCCGACTAAAATGTAATCTTATTTTATTGTTTATTTAAAAATTTAATTTCTATCAAGATATATCATTATTATTGTGTAATTCTATATGACTCGAAGTGTATAATTAAATAGTCAATGCGAAAAATAATTTTAATTTTGATTCGAGTAAAATGAAACCTAGCTATAGGAAGGAAATTTGTTTTGAAACTAAAATTCTCATGCACAGCTACAATCAAGAGCGAAAAGTACACTTTTTTTTAGTTTTCTCATAATTACAAAGTAATTGTGACACTTTGATACAAAGCAGAACCCAATTAGATTACCGGAAACAAACCAGAACAGAACGAATCTCTTCCTAACGGAGAAAATTTAGATAAAAGAAACTCTCCATTCAAGCGAAACAAATTAAAACGGAAACAAATAACAAGAGTAAGACTTCTCCCCGTGCTTCAAATAAAATGAGTATTTTAATTAAAGTACCTAATTTTAATGAAAGTCCAGGAAGAAAGCTTTTGCACATATCCAGTTACTTGACGAAAACAAATGATGCCATTTCTGCTTAAATAAATAAACGAATTTAAAAAAAATCTCACCTTCTCGCACGATGTTTTAATCAAATAGATAACTATGTTTGCATTCTCGTTTCAAGAACCATTTTTCGTTGCATAATAAATAAGGCAGAGTGACGTGGAATACTTACACTTCTGATGGCAAAAACCCATACAAAGAGAGAAAAAGCTTTTCCTCGGACAGAGAATAAATTGAAAAACAGGATATTGTGGGGGCTTGTTTTTTCTTGCTGACTAATGTCAAGATGGCCCTCTTTTCGTAGTAAAAGGCACAGGATGAAAATCCCATTAGGAAAAAAGAAGGGGGGAGGGAACATAAAAAACGTAATAATGGTATAGTCGAAAGGTATTTTCTGATGACGAATTATTCGCGGAGTTTTCGAGGAAAAAGCTAATCAAATTCCAAAGTTTGAAAAAGGAGAATTGATAAATTATGCGAAGAGGAGAAAATAATTTAACAAAATAGAATTTTTTTAAAAAAAATGGAATAAAGCTAACAGAAGTTATATGCATCAGCTTCATCGAAAAACGCACAGAGAAAGTTACAACATATTAACGTTTTTCATTTTATAGACAGAAATTTCATAATTATCTTTCGCAAAATGTTTTAAAAAGATAGAATTTTTTTTCTTTTAAAGTTATAGGTTTGTTAACGAGAATGCACGGCACGATTTTCCCTATTAATCAAACTAATCGAATAATCCCGCTTTAGATGACAGTTGTTTATGAATATGTAATACATGGAAATTAAAATATTTTACTGGAATAACCTTTACCTTGCAATCGTAGAAGGGACGAGGAAACAGTTGGTATTTTAATTTAGCTTTACATTTTATTTAACTAAATCCTCAGGGAAGCCTGTAACCACTCGAGTGGTGCACGTCCCCAGGTGGCGGATAGGGAAATACCCCCATTGGTTTTCCAAAGAGGGATAGATGGAAAATAAAATATCTTCCGTTGACCAACAGGCTGAAGTTCTATCTCCTTGACAGCTAATTTTTTCCATTGATAGTGTAATATTTTGTGGATAGTATTAATGTTACCACGTCTGGGGTAGCTAAACGCCCCATCATACTTGTTTTTACCAGATCTAGACTTTTTCCAATATTCCTCAAAAAACCCACTTAATTTTTACAGACATTGTCTCTCTAAGAATCATAACATCCACAATCACAAGATTAAGAGCTCATAATTACAAAGGGAAAAAAAATCCAATCTGACAACCTGATAAAACAAGATCTTACATACAGTGCAAAAACTGCCCTGAAATCCAACCGTTCCCACTAAAACATATTTTTGATTGCCCAGCTTTCACCACAAGAGCATTAAAACTCACGGAGTCGCAGCAGGAGATCCTCTATAGTCAGAACGTTCCTAATTTAGCAGCAACAGTAGTTGCAACCTTTGGTAGAATTCTGGTGAGAGTTTATTATTTTTTTGCTAATTCCATGAGCACGAGCACAACAATAACACAAAATGATACTACGAAGCACAGCACAAATCAACACAGCAAGACAAGGAACAAAAGCGTTCTTGTTCGTTCCGGAGATTTCAGCTTGTTTTGCTTCCTTAACTGTAAGCTTTGAGAATCGTTTGATTTACGTTAATGAATACCGTGATTGGTCAGAGTAATAAGATGATGCAATATTGCATCCTCTTATTTTGAAAAGTACGAGTGTGGCAGTTTTTGCGGAGGTAAATTTGTGTGGTTAAAAGTATATATATTTACTGTTACAAGCGAAGAAAACTAAAAAATTAATTATCACGCAAAATCTTGGAGGGCTCAAGACCATCATATATATAAATTAGAAAAAAAAACCATTGACAGAAAATTTAAATGGTGAATAATGACATAATAATTTTAATAGTAGTAATAATTTTCAATTTTGTTACACAAGCAGTGAATCATAACTTTAAAAAATGAAAACATTGTGTAAGAGTACAAAATAGCAGTAAAAATAATGAATAATTTTTAATAATAATAAGTAAAAAAACACAACATTTATTCACATAGGATAACGTGTAAGCTCAAATAAGAGAAAGTAAAAACGATTTTTTTACTTCCGATAAAGGTATATTAAGTCTATATGAACGTTAATTTATTCATGAATTGCATATCAAACTCTTGTTATGTGTTTAAAAGAAAATTATCATGTAGTCATGAATGAAGAAGTTACTACTCCTCTCTTAATATTGATTAAGTGTATGAGCGAAATTATAGTTAAAAATTACCATATTGCAACACTTATATAATACTTATTTTAATTTCAAAACAAAACTGGTTAATTTCTATCAGAACATTAAAAAATAAGATTAGAAATTAGTAAAATACATAAGTTATTAGAAATAAAAAGAAATATTTTAATTGCGTTCACAAATATGTGAACAGTTTCTTTTCTCTAAAATTCACAATCACAATTGCAATTAAAATTATTAAATGTTTAAAATTAGTAATAGCTATACAAAAAAAAAGGAAAATATACATACATTGAAAATATATCAGAATGTATGAGACTAAGATACTTTATATTTTCATTTAGATGCATGTGGTTGAAATAAATATCTTCCTACAAAAGTTAAAATTTTGAATAAAAAAATGTTGACTAAAACAATGCATGCTACAAGAAATTCTCTATTTTTCATGACATACATACTTCTATTTATAGAACGTAAACATATTTTTCTAAGCAATACAAATATAAGTTTAAATGTTAAAAAATTTATTGTTTAGTTCAAGCCAATCCTTTAAAAATCATTTTTTTTTTAAAAAAAATGTCTAATATTATTCATTTGTTTTAAGGTATTTACATTTTTGTTCATCCTTTTATTTACTTTACACATACTTTTCTAATAAGTTCAATATTATTGAATCGTTTTGAAGTTATTTTATATTGGTCTTTATTTCTCATTCCCACATACATTAACATAATACAACACCTCAGATTGTTTTTTTAATACTTTTTATTTTACCTTAGCTTCTTATTGAAACGTATGATTCTTTGTGTCTTTTCTTTCCAATAAATACATTTTTAAAATTTATGGGTTTTATATTTCCTTAACTATGCTTATAATCCGTATAAAATTTTTTAATAATATTTTTGGTTCGTATGTATTGTACCATCAATCAATTCTTCAAATGAAAATACATCGCCAAATGCTTTGATAAGCAGCTATTTGGTGAAAACTATTCCCACACATGTACAAAGGACAATAATCTTGTTTGCGCATACGATGTCAGCAGTCAGCGAAGACTTTTGATTTGGCGAAATTGGTCAACGGTACAATACGTAAGCACTATTTTTCCTTATTTGTGATAGCAATTTGATTTGGTGGGTTTGTTTCATTTTTCCCGTTTGATAACCCAAACTGGTCTTCTTAAAATATTTACTACATTTAGATTTTTGATTTCCTAAGTTTGGTACGTAGACCAGGTACGTACGTATTATACCAACGACCTACTTTACCAAATAAAAAGACCTCACCAAATGCTGTCATCGTATGACCAAGCAAGATTATTGGGTACCATACGTATTATACCATCAACCAATTTCGCAAGCAAAAATACGTTGTCAATTAAAAAAAATATTGCCAGATGCTTTTATTGTTATTATTACAGTGTTCAGGACCGTAGGTAGCCTAGTGGTTAGAGCATCAGACTCCGGACCGGAGGGTCTGGGTTCGATGCCCTATGCCACCAAATACCCTCCGAAAACACACGGAGTACGTGCTCGTTAAATCAGTGGGTACGGAAGTCTTGTGGGCGGTCGTAGTAGAAACTACGAATGAAGGGGGCTGGAGAATATCCCCCCCCATTTCTATACCTAAATTGTGGAGGTGGAGATAGGTGGTGTCGCGTCTATCGTTAAGAAGTCAAACCTGTTTGCAGGCTCTGGCAACTTTCATTCCTTCCCTTCGGGAAAGACACGACAACATTATAGTATTCAAACGTGCGCTTGAATAGTTTCAACTAATCGCTACGTCCTGCGACGTCTTTTGATTTGACAAAAATGGTCGACGGAATGATGTGTAAGTACCGAAATTCCTCATTAGACCGGTACTCATTCTTTTCAGTGATGTTTTCCGTGGAATATAATAAGGGTGTATTTTTTTTATTTAACTTTTTAAGTCATTTTACGTTATTTGAGTATACACAATGAAAAAGTTCAAGGTAACTCACCAAAATGGCAAACCCGATTTTGTATGTGCCATACGCGCTGAATTGGCAACTATGTTCTTCTTTTTATATAATGTCACCAATAATACGTAAGTACCCTTTTTTACTAATGTTTATAATTCTACACAGTCTTCATTTGCTTCATTAAATATCAGTCATTTGTTTTCTTTTTTTACAATCCATTTTTTAGTGTTGAGATAAAAATTACAGTACTCTCGCTACCATATTGGCCATATTATATGAAACGAAGCACATCGTTGCTAATTCAGCACGTGCGACACATGTGAAATTGGGTTGCCAACTTGGTGAGTTAACTTTGAACGTTGGCATTGTTGCGATAGTATGTAAGCTGTTGTTGTCGTGTCCTTTCCCGTAGGGAAGGAATGACAGTTGTCAGAACTGTGGCAGGTTGGACTTCTACACGATAGACGGCGACACCACTTATCTCCACCTCCACAATTTAGGCAGGGAACTGGAGGGGAGGAAAAAATTCTCCAGCCTGCTGTAAGTATCAAAATTATATTCTTTCTAAAGTCAGAAACTAATGGTAACATGGAGAGCATGTTACTAAAATGGTACAACTTTGATATGCAGAATATTGTCGACAAAATGTCGTCTGAACATTTTAGAGTGACAGTGTAGGAAAAAACACATTGATTACAAAAGAAATATATAGATTTACGCGAAAAAAGAAAATGAAAAGCAAAAAAACTCAGCTATTAAAACGCATACCAAACAATTGGCAAAAATGAGCCTACATTAAAAAATATCCAAAAATTGGTGTAAGAAAAGGAAGCGTATATAGAAGTAGGGACTAATTTGATGTCGGTAAGCTATTTTAAAATACCAAACAGAATTTTAGTAACTAGTACTTGCGTATTATCGCAACAATCGCCAACGTTCAAGATAACTCACCAAGTTGGCAACCCCAATTTCGCATTTGTCGTATGCGCTGAATTGACAATCGTGCTTCGTTTCATATAATGTCACCAATAGGTCGCGATAATACGTAAGTACCGTCTAATGATATCCTATTGTAATGTTGACTTACATTTTATTAACTTGGCGAAATATTACAAAAAAATCCGTAGTTTACCGATACTAGTATCCTGAAAGGCCATACATTAAATATGATTAAAATGATTAGGGGGAAGTGCAGAATCACCCGCTGCTTAGAGCGATTTTAAAAAATCGCCAACTTTGCACGGTATTGAGCGCTATCCTCCTGAGTTGCAACCTATACAGAAGACGTAACGCAAGAGCGCGACTTTCAAGATGGCGAAAAATTATCGCCAAATAATGGATAAAAGATGCCTCGTCAAATTAAGTGGGAGATTCTGCATTTTAGTCAAATGTTTAGTTAATTATCTTAAATCTACTCACCCACTGGACTCCAGTAACGAAAGTTTTCATCTGCGGAAGTAGTCGGTGGTTCTGTTAGCCTGAAAAGTTTCTGAGCTCTGATGGAAATACCTCTAGCTTTTTGGCTCCTAAAAGACTGGCAAGCAGCACTGTTGTCGCCAATACAATCCGTATAATACATCATAAGGACTACACCACATATAAACCACACTAAAGAAGTTGCCAAAACAATTTTGCACGTGTAAAGGCGTAATTTCATCATATTGGACAGTTTCGGCAAAACAGTATCAAAGTTTCAAGCAAGCAATGAAGAGGAAATCTTGCTAGTATTTCTTAGGCTTAAAATAACAGATAAGAATTAAAAGTAGGAGTTTTTTTTTAAAAATGAGATTGATTCGATGAGCAAATGCAAAATATTGATGTTTGGAATGGTTTCTGCTAGGACGTTCGCATACTTTTATAAACTTTCAAAACTGTTTTATTCTTCATAGTTCTGTTTCTAATAAAGTTTTCATAGATTTCGCATAGGGAAGTTTAATACTGCTGTTTGATGAAATGAAAAATCTGCTGAAACTCCTTTTATCCCCAGAAATTCAATTGGATATTCAAATGACGACTATTACCTGTAAAAAAGAAAAAAATAGCGTTAAAAGTAAATAAGGTATTGCAAATAATTTTCAATATTTATAAAGAAGTCACAATGACAGAAATATTCTCTACTGTAATGTAATTAAATATATTATTGAACATAAACAATGATACTCGGTGGTTCCCGAGAAATTAAGATTCAGAGAAGAGCTATTTAAATATTTACAGTCAGGGTGTGGTCGTAACCTTTTATCTAAATTTAGGTATTGGGATAAACAGAGTTTAGAAGAGCGTGATTGTTTCTTGAAATGAAGAGAGATATAGAATTACCATTATACAAGATTTTCCCAGATGAAAATTGATTTAACTACATAGATTGATGTGTTTAAATATACTACAAATGTTTTCACATTGTAATGTTACGTTTGTTTGGTAATGTAATTTTTGTAAACACAAGAGTATAAAAATTAGTTTTAACTACGATAGAGCTCGCACGAGATTTGTGTGGAGTAGAGTTGTTCATTAAATACTGTAATGATTATTTATTTTAAAAGTATATTTTTTTAATAAATGGAAGAGTTTGTGTACGCGTGTGTACAATGTAGCACAAAAAACGAAAAGAGTTAGAAGTGCGATGCTTGGATTTTTAAAAATTTAATTTCTGTGGTGATAAGAAGTTGCATCGATTACTGAATGCGACAAGTTATTTTTCATAGAATCTTTATAGATTACAGGTTAAAGTGCAGTATTGGGGGGCCCTTGGCGATGTCAATTTTTTTTGGCGAACAAAATCGATCGCCAGGCTACTTCACTTAGCAATAGGTGTCCAGAAGCCAGAATGAATTCGTTATCTGACCATGATATCTATATAAAAATCGCCAAATCCCTCCCCCTATACTACACTTGAGCCGATTTACACACATAGTTTATTTATTTATCGTTATATTTATTCATTTATTTGTTCTTTGCCACATAATTATTTCCGGAATAAATCATTGTAAAAAGTATTCTTTTAAAAAGTTACATTTTAGTTTTTGCAACAGGTTTCGTGCTTACAGCTCTGTTTTTACACCTTGATATGATTCGTTTGAAATCGAACTTATTTTTTTGGTACTAATTTGATATTGGTACATTACTCGTGATTGGCATGATTTTGAAATAACGCCGAATAGATCTTTGGTGGATAGTCTAATGCTATCGTATTACAATGTATTGCCCCAACTTGGCAAAATTTTACGACTATTTGACAGAAAAATCCTCAGCCTATTTAAATACCATTTCTTCAAATTATCTAAAGAAACATCTATATTTTGTTATTCCTTTTCACTAACACAATAAAAATGCTGTTCAAATCAAATGAGAGAAATTACTATATTAATTACTAAATAATGATTTGTCTTTATTCACAAAAACATTTGGGTAGAATCCTAGTTGAACCCCCTGTTTTTTTGGCACCAAATGCCTTAAAGGGAAAACCCCGTTTTTCAAGTTACCAACTTGAACCAAATTCTAACCATATAGCTTGGGTGCAAGGGTTGCCAACACGGCACCAAAATTCTCTATTTACGTATTAAAGTCACCGCAGCAAAATTGGCACCACGCGAATTGGGCCTTGGTATCAAAACAACAAATATATATAAAAACAACGTGTTT
>BMAO01016862.1:0-36548 GCA_019973975.1 Trichonephila clavata | reverse complement strand
GGGTCAAATTTTTTTTGTGAAGCATGCTTCAAACCATTTGATCACATAGAAATGCACAACTGCTCTACGATTTGTCATGTATGTCGTAGTCCTTCGTGCCAAATTGGGGAAAGCAAACGATGCTCTGATTGCGATCGGAACACGCGTTCTGAATTTTGTTTCAAGGCGCATAAGGAGAATGGACTTTGTGATAAAGTAACTAATATTTCTAATAATTGCACTATTGCTTTTTATTGTTGTAGTTTTTCTATTTCCTGGAATATGAACACTCTTATTTTTTCCATAGCTGTATCAATGTAGGAAATGCTGCAAAGTTATCCTAAGAAAAGTCTGCCCTAGAAGTCAACATCAATGTGGAGAAAAAAGATGCCCCAGCTACAAGAAGGTTGTTGCCGAAAATCATATGTGTTACCTTCAGAAAGAATCTGCGAAGAAGTCTAATGAAAAAACTTATATTCTTCGATTTTGAGACAGACCAATCAACTGGAGAGCATATTGTGAATTTTGTTGTATCACAGTACCTCGATGGTACTGAGTTTGTCTGTGAAGGATATAATGCAATTGATAAATTTTGCAAATATCTCTTTTCTCCACAACATAAGGGATTCACGGCCATAGCACATAACATGAAAGGGTTCGATGGACAGTTTATTCTTCGATGGATGTTGGAACAAGGTCAATGCCCTCGAGTCATTCCCAATGGCTCAAAGATAATGTGTATAACATTATCTGCCTTAAATATTAGAATCATAGATTCTTTCAACTTTTTCCTTATGTTCCTTTCTAAACTCCCAAAAACATTTGGTTTGGAAGAGTTGGCTAAGGGGTATTTTCCACATTTATTTAACTGTCCTTCAAACCAAAGTTATGTCGGGTCATTTCCGGACTCTGCATTATTTTCTCCATCGACTATGTCAACTGGCGACAGAGAAAAATTTTTTCTGTGGTATAACGGTCAAAAAACCAATACTTTTGACTTTAAAAAAGAGATGCTTAAATATTGCAGGTAAGCAAAAATTAAATAAAAATTATGAGGATAAAATGAATAAAAACTTTTTTATAGTTACTTATAAATACACACACCCATATATATATATATATATATATATATTCTTCTTCTTTGTAGGTCAGATGTTGACATATTAAGACGATGTTGTAAAATTTTCAGAGAACAATTTCAGAGTGTGACTGGCGTGGATCCATTTACATATGTGACTATTGCATCGGCGTGTATGGCAGTATATAGATCTGGCCATATAAAGCCGAAGACGATTGCAATGGTTCCTGTACAAGGATATTGCAATTCCACGAATTTCAGTCGGGATAGTATTCGATGGTTAGACTTCGTTGCCCATACGGAGGGACATCGAATACTTCACGCTCTGAATGGGACAGGCGAATCAAAAATTGCAGGATATAGTGTCGATGGTTTCTGTAAAGAAATGAATACTGTATACCAGTATCAAGTGAGTTATTATTATTATTTTTATTATTTTTTATTGCAATTTCTTTTTAAAAAAAAAATGAAGGAAGTTTTTAAAACTCTTTTCTTTCAGGGGTGTTTTCATCATTGCTGTGAAATGTGTTATGATGGGGATTTAATACACCCCTTGACTGGTACTACAATGAGAAGCCTGCGTCAAAAGAAAGAAGGTGTTATAGATACGTTGCGACAGAGAGGATATAATATCATCCAAATGTTGGAGCACGATTTTGAAAATTTGAAGAAAACGGAGGAATTCAGAGAATTCCTTTTGCAGCACGAGGTCACAGACCGACTGAATCCTAGGGATGCATTTTTTGGTGGAAGGACCAATGGAATCAAGCTTTTCTTTGAAGGATGTGCAAAATACATTGATTTCACCAGTTTGTATCCTTGGGTTAACAAATACTGTGAATATCCTGTTGGCCATCCCGAAATAATACCGGAGCATTTTCAGGATATTGACAACTATTTCGGTCTGGTGAAATGCAAAGTGTTTCCTCCTAAAAATCTATTCCACCCCGTGCTACCATTTCGATGTAATGGTAAATTGGTGTTTCCTCTCTGTCGTACGTGTGCTGAAACACTCCATCAAAACATTTGTAGCCATACCGATGAAGAACGGTCTATCACAGGAACGTGGGTGACTGAAGAGATAAAGAAAGCAAGAGAAAAGGGATACAAAATTATAAAGGTAATTAAAGAAGAAGAAAAAAAATTAGACAGCTTTTTATATTTATAAATATATTTATATATTCTTTTTTTTTCTTCAGATTTATGAAGTATATCATTTTCAGTCCTCATCCAATGATCTCTTCCGTTCTTACATCGATTTATTTTTAAAAATAAAGCAAGAAGCGTCTGGTTATCCGAAGGGGTGTTTATCTGATCAGCAAAAATCAGAATATATCGTATCATATTCTGAAAAGGAAAATATTTATTTAGATAAGAATTCCATCAATGTAAATTTAGGCCGGCGTAGTGTCGCTAAATTAGCTTTAAACAGCTTTTGGGGAAGGTATATACAAGTCTATTATTTTGGCAAATATTACAAAAAAAAAAGTTATTTATTATTTTTATGCATTATTCTTTTTCTCTTTTCCAGATGGGGTATGAATTTGAACAAAAGTCAATTGACTTTTGTGTCAACAGTTCATGACTTTAATAAAATGTTGATAGACAAAACAAAACATGTATGTATATATATTTTGGCGGAGAATATGCATTTAAAAAAAATCTAAATATTTCGTGAAATATCAGTACACAATTTTATTTTATTTCCTTAGATAAAAGATGTGTTTCTACCCACTCCTGAAATAGCTGCATTTCAGTGGACTCAAAGTAACAATTTTGTTACTCAAGACAGTTCCACTAATATTTTTATTGCTGCGTTCACGACTTGCCATGCTCGCCTAAAGCTTTACAGTGCAATTGAAAAATTAAATGAGTCAGTATTGTATTTCGATACGGACTCAATTATTTACAAAAGTGATGGAATTAATGATCCACCCCTCGGAAACTTTTTAGGGGAATTTACCGATGAGTTAAATGGAGGAACTATAACTTCTTTTGTAACAGGTAAGGAAAATTTCTTGTCCTTAAGAAAAAGAAAAAAACATTAAAAAAAAGAGAAAATAATAATTTATTTATATTATTTAGGAGGACCGAAGAATTATGCATACAAATTGTCGGATGGCTCTGAAGTATGCAAAATTAGAGGCTTTACTCTAAATTTTCAGAACAGTTTGGTTTTAAACTACAATTCGGTAAAAGAGCTTGTTAAAAGTATGGATGAAACACGATTCATGACCGTCACAAATCCGAGAAAAATAACTAGAGACAAAAAGAAAAGAAAAGTGGAAAATAAAATTGAAACTAAAAAATATAAAATGGTGTATGATAAAAGAGTCATCCAAGAGGATTTTAGTACTTTACCTTATGGCTACTAGTAAGTATTTGTTTGTTTTATAAAATCTTATTTACCTTAATATTAGCAAAAGAAATAAATTTTAATCATATATATATATATATTCACACACAAAAAAAAAATCTTTTACTGTATTTTATTGTATTAAAAATTTTTTTTTTAAAATTATTATTTTTTTTAGAAAAAACTGTTGCTCCAAGTGGAGGAAAAAAGAAGACAATAAAAAGAAAAAACTGTTTTGTTACATGATGAAATGTTTAAACTTTTATCTATATATACTTCCTTTTATTTTCTTTTTTTTTAAAAAAAAAATGTATATTTGTATATATAATATTACATAAAATGTATAGAGAAAATAATATATTTACATAAAATTTATAGAGAAAAATAATATATATATATATTTTTTTGTATATAAATATATTTTTTGTAATCAAATAAAAAAAATTATATCTTATGAAAATGCTTCTTTTTTTATCTTATGTTGGAGGAAAAAGATCTGACACAAATATTATTTAATACAAAATTTTACTTTTTTTTTATTAGGAAATAAATAAATACATCAATAAGAAATCCAAGCATTTTTCTTTGCGTACATGCGTTTTCGCACACTGCTTTTAACTAACTTTTCAGGTTTGAATATTTTCCTATTCACAATGAAATTTTTAGGAATGTTTATTTCTCGCAAGGCTGCATGAAATTCTGTAGATCCTTTCGGTGAGTTTTTTCTGTTACGAAGCAAATCTGTTATTAGCGACACAATGTTAGTGCGAGGTAACCGTTCACTTTTATAAATAATTTCTCCCTCAGGAGTCCAAGATATGATTGAATGCTTATCTTTTAAGAAATCTAGAATGTTTTTTGCAGTTTGTTGGTACCTAATCGGAGCGGAGTTTAGAATTTTTGTAGTTATATTGTTTTCATCTTCGAGTACTGGCTCTTTCTTTTCCACTGTTTCTTCTATCACTTCTCGTTGAGGATGATGAATTTTTACAAATTTTTGAAGAACTTGTAAATATTGGCTTGCTTTTTCACTCTCTAAGATAGTTTTATTTCGCAAAATGTCTTGCATTTGTTTGTCTAAATCTGATAATTTGTCAAATATTTCAACTCGATCTTCGGGCACTAAAATCATTTTCTTACTGAACTCCATGAATAAGAGAACCAATCAAAGAAATGGCCGCTGGTAATAATGTAGAGAGAAATCCGTCACCTCTCTGAACCAAAAGTTTTCTCTTCCTATATAAAGGCACTTTCCTATCAGAAAGTTTCCTCAAACTGTTTTTGTAGGGAGATAAACGATTCTTCTGATTTTTAGTCAACGGTACATTTCCTTTTAGAACATTCAAAGCACATTCACATAAAGATTTAATTATACTATTCGAACATTTCTTCAATAAGACACTCTTAGCTTTAGTTTTAGCGATCGATTTTAATTGTTCTAAATGCTCGTGTGTACAAGCTGACATACTGAAATAAAATGACGTACCACGTCGAGTGTAACAGAATTTATACGGTTTCTAAAAATTTTCCATAAACTCTAACTTTGTAAACAGCACAATGATTAAAGTTCTTCTTGTGAGAAAAAGAACACATCACATCTGAAGAGGGCAAGTCATTTACTTTAGGACATTCAAAATCGTCTAAATTTAATATATCACGACCCGTTAGAAATTGAAAGAACTTTTTCTTCTGCAGCCCTTTCTCATAAATGTAAGTAAACATTCCCAATACTACATCTAACACGTAACAGAAATAAAAATAAGGTAATTCAACGCTCTCCCATTTAATTTTATGAATATTCTTCGTTACCAATGAATAAGTACACTGTTTTGGCTTAGGTAACTGATCAAAAGAATGGGGTGGTTTGAATAGCCACCTCCCGCGAAAACTGTCGTCGTTGACCGCACATACTGCCAATTCTTTTACGATAAAAAGTTCCGATGAAAGCTGAAATCCTTCGAAGTCTATGACAGCTGAAGTCATTGTGTAAACTAGCTATCGAGGCTGGTACACGAAGAATGTATCCCCAGGGAAAAGACCGCTGCGCAAGCGCATTGAATCACTCGTGTCTGGTTTAAGGTCAATTAAAAGATAACTGAAAGGTTTCGAAGTAGCATCCTCGTATACTTCTCTAAAGAATTTAGATTTACCCGGATATAACTGTTTTCCAATATTCATAACTTGAGATTTATCTCGGGGATTTTTGAACAAAAACATATAGTGAGCATTTAGGGAAATATCTCGTATTCCCTTGTAAAATACATTTTGTACTACAAAAATAACACTTAAATTACGATGGTGACTTCCCTTAGTAAATAATTTCGTTAATTTGGTATCCCCCGAAAGTTCTGACATAAGATCGTCAATTACGATTAAAGCATTTGATAAACTGTTTATATCAGGGGGTAGTCCTTCATAAAATTCGATACCTCTCATTTCCCTATAAAGAGCTTGATAAGCCCGTAGCACCATATTATGCTAGAAGGAAAAGGGTAAATCAATTTAAAATCTATTAACTTTTTAATTAGTTGCGTTTTCCCACACCCCGTGGACCCTGCCACGATCATCGTAAATGGATGTTTTAACTTTAACGTTTCCATTATTACTAAAGGGAAACGTGATGGAGAAAGTATATTTATACTAAATAAGAGGGGGGAAACCACTGTATACAAATCAAAAATTTTATTGTCTAAAAATCATTCTTACACCATAACGCTTTTTCACAAACTGAAACATTCGAAAATCATTCTTTTGACAGTGAAGCAAAGTGTTTGTAATTGAATACATAGAATTCCCTTGACTTCGCTTAAAAATAAAATAAATACAATACGCTCCACATACATTGGAAGTGGGACTTTGAAATGGAATGGAATTCCAGGAGACTGTAGAAAATTTTGAAACAAAGTCTCGAAAAGCTTCTCCATAATATTCCGGTGGATATCCGTAAGAGTCGAAAAACTCTATGCAGTTATTTTCATGATAGAAAACCAGCCAGTGGGATCCAGGTTGAGAAGAGGAATCCAGATTAACCACAATTGTAGATTTTTTCTTTAAAGTAGGTATAGTGTCTGATGCGTAAACTCCTCGGAAAAAAGGTGCGGTAACAGGGTCATGGGATAGAATAAATTGTATCTGATTTCCATCCATATCAGTTTCCAAAGTCGTATAAAATATTTCTCGCCTTGTTTATCTCTATTATGTTATCGAATTCAGAAAAAATAAGAACGCATATCGTTTGACTGAGTGCTTTACTAAATTTTATTTCTATTCTAAGATTACTATGCTTGATCAAATTCAAGTGATCTCCATTGCATAGATCGGGAGACAAATTAAAAGCAAATAACGTGTTTCCATTTATATACTCCTCCCTCGATATAAAAAGACCTTGATCTTGGCCTAATTTTTCCGTTCCACTGAATAAACTATGATACCCCTTGATGTAATTATTTTGGGAAAAATTCAAATCCAGGGGATTATGTGGAGTTGGTTGACCGTCTACATACACACCCATGAAGTTGATGTCGTAATGCTTAAAATCGAAAGGAGATTTCTCGAATGTCCCGTGAAAGGAATCGTTATCGACACATCCCACAACAATTCTCTTAGGCATTTGACCAATAAAAATATTATCTTGTACAAATGACATACTTCCTTGGGGAATGGAGTATACTTTACATAGAACTCGATTAATTGGGTATTTTGCAGTTTCTTTTTCTAAGGCCTTCATGTGACCCATTACAACTCCGGGACTAACATGTACTTTTCTTGCTAATAAGGTAATTTTCTCAAGAGTAACTTTATACCCTTTTTTTCCATGAAGACAAAATTCTGGTTTACTTCGAATCAATTTGATCTTCAAATCCACTAAATTTAACAACAATCTCTCTTGATGAAATAAATCACAGTGTAAGGGTCCAATCATGTCTACAGAAGCACTCGATGCAAAAAAAGCTGATCGTATCTTTAACCCTTCTTCGTTATCTTTATAAAACATTTCACATGTCAGTTGGGAAGTTTTACTATCGAATCCATGATTCAGTAAAGTCTCAATGTATGATCTGTAAGGGTAAGTGTTGCTAGAATTGGAAACCAGGCGTTCGTTAAGTGTGATATCCACTTGCGAAAAAAGAGAATGTAGAAATAGATTAACGGGACCAATCTCTGCTGCATTTTCTATTGGGGAACCATCTGATTTCACAATTTTTGCTTTTAAGTAAAGTTGCGTTTGACTCAAGTCGAGATATTCTTCACCACTTCCAGAGATGTGAAATTCAACTGGACCTCCATCGAATACATTAGACAATGGATGAAATTCCACCCACTGACCTCTTTCTATGGCTGTTTGGGTAGCAGGCAAGTGAAAAAGTTCTAACTCTGATTTGACACATTCGGGGGATCCTTTTAAAATAAATGCCATTATGGGTCAAAGATATCTCGTCCTTTCACCTTTCTTGCTTTCTTCGAAATGACTTTCTTCTGTTTCTTTCGCTTCCTTTTATATTTTCCTCGTCCAATCATCGATTGCACATGTTCGATAGCTTTGCGAGCCATACCTCTACCAGCTTCTTCACTTCGTTTTCTCGCAGCGATTTTGAAATCTTCTCCGGACAATACATCGCTGACCACTCTCGTACCCGTCCTCAAAGCTTCCTTTCCTACAGCCTTTCCTCCCTTGTCTAAGAAAGGCAATGCGGCTCTAAACAATCGACGAAAAATTCCTCCTAATCCATAACCTTTCTGAAACGATACACCTTCGTAATAGGGAACTCCAGACCCGATATGATTCGCATAATGGTCTTCAAATTTTTTTGTACAACACACGTAAGGTACTTTCATGATGTGACTCATTTTTTTAAATGTTATGTGAATGAATTTATTCTTTGATGTGCTGCGTATTTATAGTATCTGCCGCAAACGGAAATGCAGAACAACTATCACCTTACCTCTTTCGAAAGGTAACAGATCACCAGAATTAAGACGAATTTCGATTTCAATCGTGTGGAAAGATTGTCGTATAACGGGAACATAGTGTGGTCTATCGTATTGAGCACTCACAGCATCTCCATCATCTCCGGAAATTCTGACGACTCTTAAAAGAGGAGCTTCGACTTGTCCTACCACCACCGGTTGGACAATATCACTGTATACATAAAATACTGGAAATGCTGCCCGTGCATCAACTACAAAAGCACTTTCTTCATTACCTTTTACGACTTTAGAAGGAAATCCTAACACATCGCATAATCCTTCTTCCAGAACTACTCTTGCATCGTTTTGAGTTTTTATTTTTACTCGTTTATTATTAGCATTGAATTTGAATGAAATTTTGCCTTCGTGTGAAGGCAATGTCATTGAACGTAAAATATCGGGAATTGAATCATAATAACCGGGTGGCAACTTTCTTGTAATTAATTTCCCATCTCCTAAATCAAACCCGAAAATATTATTTTTTTCATTTATATTATACCAAGTATGTGGATAAATTATTTCAGCTAGTCCAACTTCCCATTCTCCTTCTAACAGAATGGGTGTAGGCAGCTGCGTGATGAAACTTGAAATTTTATTGTTTGGAAAATAATGTAGAGAACTATCGGATGGCAATGTTACGTAGAAGGACATGTTTTTGTTACTGAAAGATACAGAGTTCGTACAGAGTATTTATAGCATTCTAACATCACTGACCCACGCATTAAATTTTTCCGGATATCCGAGGAATTTCACAAAATACTCTATATTTCTTTTTCTTTTCCTTTTCTTTAAGACTTTTTCAACTGGAAAATAACCAGATTCTGTAACCTTTTGTATTTCCTTTTCATAAAATGTGCCTTCGATAACTTCTCCTTTGAGATCTTTGAGCATGTAAACGGAAGGATTTCTGGGAAGAATTTTGTAAATAATAAATATTTCCATGGACCAATTATTTTCGTAACCTTTATCAAATCTCCCTTTCCACTTACTGATGCGAACTTTATCATTTATTTTAAAAACGGGGTGTTTGACTTTAGTGCCACTAATGTCGCTATATAAGTTTTGCCATACTTGTCCTTGGTTATCAACATTTACGTTGAAAGGCTCCATTTTAATGCTTCGATGCCATGTGTGGTTGTAACTCGATATAAGTTTCTCAATCACATTTATATACTTTCGAGTGTTGTATTCTGTAAAATATTTCGACATTTTAGACATCAAGGTTCTATGGAAACGTTCGACAATGCTGGCTTTTGTTTCATTATTAGTTGTAAAAAAATGGACGTTCATTTTCTTAAAATAGTTTTGTACAGTTTTATTTTTGAATTCTGTTCCTTTGTCTGTTTGCAAGGACAATGGCTTCCGTTCCCTGAAAATCTTTTCGAAGCCTTTTAATATGCTCTTACTCGTTTTATCTCTCAAAGGTATCGCCCAAGCATATTTTGAAAATACGTCAATGCATGTTAACAGATATCTATAACCATTATTGTACTGACTTAGAGATTGCAAATCTAATAGATCTGCTTGAAACTGTTCTTCCATCCCCCCTACTAGTACGCGATTCCGCTTAAATCTTCGTCTTGCAGGTTTGTGTAAAGTGTAAGAATCTTTTGTTTCTAACCACTGTTTTATATCTTTAGTCTTAACGCGATTATCTAAAGCTCTATGTAAAGCATTAATGCCTCCAAAACTTGCAGGACTTTCGGGATTTTTGTATATGGCCTCGATAGACATTACTATCCGTGATATTTTCCCTCCAACTTTCGTTATGTATTCTCCTCATCCGATACGAACAAACAATAAAATAAAAATGAGAATTCAAATACTTATATACCCCCAAAAATAAAAATATATATATATATATATATAAATCAGACACACACACTAGAATAAATAAAATAATTTTTATTGAACCAGGTAAATCAGTCTAAAAATTCTAAAGAAGGTAATAAATCCAGTGCATAATCATTTACATACATGCCCTCTACTTTTTTAAAAACATTTTCAATCTCCATTAAATCAAACATATCATCTCTGAAAAACTTTATGTACGGACGATTTTTATTTAAGCTCACAAAATCGACAGCTAAAGCCTACCAGTCAATATTATACAATGCCCGATCAAAATACACATCAAAACAATCTCGTTTGCTTACATTCATACATTCGTGTATTTCTGGTAAAACAATATCATCTTGACATACAACACAATCCAGTTTAACAAATAAAGAAATAGTATTAGAAACATATTTTGTTAAACACTTACATAGAGACTCGAACAGTTCGTGAAGGCCATGCGGACTATCTACATCGTAATAAAATGAATCAATTTCAGGAAGACGATCTACTTCAGCCATGACATATTCAGAAAGAGTGTAAGTCAACAGTTTGTTTTTCACACATTTGAGCACTAGTTCGTAAGAATCATGTAGTTGGTCTAAATTATCGCCGTTGAGTAGTACTCTTTCTGGGACGAATTGAAAAGACGAATCTTTCCTCTGGAATATTCTTTGGATACTCACGGATACATTATCTTTATCGGAATGGTTAAAAACACAAACGTCTTTTTTAATAATGAATGCACTCTCGAAGTCTTCACGAGGACGAAAACAGGAAAGTTTACTGTGTAAAGCACTCCACACTTCAGGTTTCAGAGACACTCCGCTTTTAGTAGGGTGTAAAATACTCCTATCGTCTGCTGCATAAACACGAATATGCACCCGAGTATGTTTTTGAAATGTATTCACCGAAGTGAATATCATTTCTCCTATATGAAACATATGGTCCGGAAAGTTGGCCATTGTAAATTCTTTGGAGTTACTGGGTGTAGCACAAATATCCACTTTTTCATTGAAGCAAACTTTCTTCACATTGTTGTTCAATGGAACACATTTGCGTTTCCTACTAGATTCACCATAACATGAAAACATGTTCTCGTAGAAGAAGAAAAAATTTGTTGGAAAAAACAAGTAACTTCAGTGAAGAAATTTCAAGCAGAGAATGAAATATTTTACGAAGTTATCTCAAATGTCGTCATACTTTGTTTCAGCCACTCACAGTGCTCGCTCGTCCTATTTACAACCAATCAGAATATTTCAAGCAGTCGTGTACAACTCCACTTCCCTATTCCAGAAGCTGAGTATCCCTCAACTCCGTCATGACTCACATTCCCAGTTCTGACAAGACTGGACACGGATCATCGTAAGAACCACGTGCATCTTACACGATGATTAAAACCGCTACGTCATATCGACAACCAATCAGAATATTTCAAGCAGTCGCGTACAACTCCACTTCCCTATTCCAGAAGCTGAGTATCCCTCAACTCCGTCATGACTCACATTCCCATTCCACGTGCATCTTACACTATGATAAACGCATGGGGGAGGGGCCAACCTCGATGGCGGGAAAATGGAGCCCTCCTATTGGACAATGACTGTGTGGGGGAGGGGAGGGGCCACGGGAAAATGGAGCCCTCCTATTGGACGATGACTGTGTGGGGGGGGGAGGGGCCACGGGAAAATGGAGCCCTCCTATTGGACGATGACTATGTGTGGGGGGGGGAGGGGCCACGGGAAAATGGAGCCTTCCTATTGGCTACGTACTGGGGACCTGCTACTACTACTTGTATTCATTTGATTCTTATGTATTGTTTCTGGTTTTAGATTAAACTTTGTCATTTATCTTCCAGAATTTCTGATTTTTTTTTGTGGTCAGAGGTTTTATGGTATAATTTTTTTTTACAGTAATTCTAAATTGAATTGGTTTAATATGCATTTTTATGATTTTCAGTTGTTAATGTTGATTGTTTAGATGTTTGTTTAAATGTTGTAATTACTATTTTAGGTTAAGTGCCGCGTTTATTTTATGAACTACCATTAGAGGTAATTATTTTCAATTGTTAATGTTGATTAATACGTTCTAAACAATGACCCAAGTATACGAGCTGTTGAATTTTAGGTATGCCCTTGCCAAGTTGTCCCAAATAATGGTGATGGCTCCTGTCTCTTCAGTTCAATTTCTTATTTGTTGTGTGCAATCCAGTATTATTGTTCGACGGCCTGTTCATTTATTATCAACAATTGTAATAGATTTAAGGTATTTATACTTGATCAGGAATTGAATAGCTACTCATCTGGCGAAGCGTTTAAAACTCCCATGTTGAACCCTATGACTTATTGCTCCGCTTCTGAGTTACAGACTGTCTGAACTCTGTTCTTTCGGTTTCCAGATTTTTCATAATTGATATCCCTTTGCTGTATTTTAGTGAGAATTTTCAAACTGTGTTAAAAACACGAGGTTCAGTGACAAAAACTTGGAGTGGTGGACACTTTGATGCCTATGTGTTTGTTTCTTCTTATAATGAAGAATCGAAATTTTTGAAAGCAACACTTAAGTCATCAGAAACTCTTAAGCTGGGAAAGAAATGACTATCTAAAACCAGAAACAGTATAGAAGAATGAAATGTATACATGTAAAGGTCAAAATGAAAATAGAATAATAAACCTGACACAGCCTTAAATCAAAATAGGTACTACAATATGAATACAATTGACTACATACAAAATAAATCAAAAATTTTTAAGCTGAAAAGAAATGACAGAATTAAATTTAAACCCAGAAATGGTTCGGAATAATCATACCAAAAAATAAGATAAAACAATATATATTAAACTAATTTAGTTATTGAAAAAATATATAACAGGTTTAGCTGGAAGACCGATGCATCTTCCTATCAGAATACAGTCTTAACCGTTTGGGTTCTAAGCAGTAATAATAAAGATTCTTGCATGTTTTTATATTAAACAAGATATCAATCATTGGCATGGCCAAGTAATTTTAGCGTGTTTTCACATGTTGTATTTTACAATAATGCAACTAATGAACTTTTTACTAACAGAAAAAAGGTAGTACTATACTTAAAAAAAAAATTAATTTAAATATGATTCGGCTCATCTAGGGCACAAATGCCGAAAACCCGAGGTCAATCGGTTGCTTATGCCGCCCATCCGGTATAGTGGTCAGTGAAGCTGACTGCGGTGCCGCAGGGACTGGGTTCGAATCCCGGAGAAGGCATGGATGTTTGTGTTGTAATCCTTACTTCTGTCTGTGTTGTTTACCCCCGTGTTATACGTTCGGTGGTGCACGGGGTTTATAAATGTTAAAAAAAAAAATAGGTTGCTTATTGGCTGAGAAAAAGGTACGACAAAATTTGCGTCCTAATAGCGCTTTTTTTACACTGTGAAAAACGCGCTAAAAAATTAGTCAGATTTTGGTGGATATAGTGTGATTTGCTTAGCGATAACTTGGCTGTGGTGATGCTAATACGTAAGAATACAAAGGCTAATACAAATTTTTATTTATATATGAGGTTTTCTTTTTGTTAAACTGAAATTAGTGATACTATCAATATACAGTTGTACTTGGGCTATGTATAACGTGAAACTAAGTCATCACCTGATTATCAGTCACCGCTGTCAAAGTGGCTCTTTTTTTCCACCAAAATTTGATTTTTTCCATATCTTGTTTTAAACAATCTAAAGAAAAATATCAGGTTATTTTCTAAAAACTCAATAAATGTTTCGTTTTCCAAAAAATTTGTATTAAATTTCTTTAAATTCTTATGAATGCTTTTGTTTTATTGATTTTTAATAAATAGTATATACATTTATACATATCTATGTGAACAAATAAATTCTAATATAATTAGTTTTGTTGAATACATTTTTGTTTTTGCAATATCCTTTAACACGAAAAAAGTTTTCAGTCCCTTCAGTTTCGTGTTAAGCGATTTTTACTCTTAACATTTGTAATTTTTTAAAAAAAAATTTATAATATTCATTTACTTTTTGAAAAATAAATTTAAAAAAAAAACTAATAGCACTCAAGCATTTATAATAGAGAAATATTAAAAGAAAAATATAAATTATAGCATGATTTGGATACTTCACTGTGTCTAGTTGGCAACGATCTCTTTGGTTTGCTTCTAAATTGCCATTTCAGTCGAATAAAATTCCAGGTCTTCTCAAAGAAGCCGACAGACGTCCAGACGGATATGCCCAACCAACACCCCATCAGACCTCCAATGTAGCTGAACAATTCTGCGTTCTGAAAAGATATTCGGCAAAAAATCTAAGTCAAAACTGGGAGCTCAAGAAAACATACATGCAATAATACCCTGAAGTTACGCGATAGGTGGGTAGGTAAGTAAGTAACTGAATATTAACGTCGCACAGTCCAGCTACACAAGGGCCTTTGGCAACGGATCTCGTCATTTTGAACCATGGTCAAGTGACGAGGACGACACCTGAGCTGGCACCCCACTCTCCTAACTACCACACCAATTGGAGGACGTTTGAGCTCTCGACAGATTTAACATGCATCGCTTCCCTACACGGCGGGTCTACAGCGGCACTAGGCTCGAACTCATGACATGCCTGCCTCGAGTCCATTACCTTGACCACTAGCCTACTGCAGCCACACGTGATAGGTGGGACTGAGTGATACCCGCGTAAGTCGGGGTATAATTTCGCATATAAATACACATAAATTATTATCGGTGCCGTGGGCAGCCTAGTGGTTAGAGCATCGGAAAGCCTGGGATCGGTGCCACCAAATACCCTCCGAGTACACACGGAGTAAGTGCTCGTTAAATCAGTGCATCCAAAAGTCTTGTGGACAGTCGCGACTGAAACCACGAGTGCAAGGAGCTGGAGAATATTTCCCTCCCTCCAGTTCCATGTCTAAATTGTGGAGGTGGGGATAGGTGGTGTCGCCATCTATCGTGTAAGCCCCGAACCAAATCGTACTGTCACCTGCATGATGCTCAAAGCTTAGGCTAGCGACAGGCGTAAAATTCTAGCCCTTAGCCGCGATGAATTTCGTGAACCATGATCTGATGTTGTTTTCGATTAGATGGCATAAGCAACAATAACAACAAATTATTTTTAGTTGGTGCCAGAGGTAAAAGAAATAATAATTAATAAATAATTTTTAATATAAAATCTTATAGGTAACACAATTGCAAAATCGAAAACCAAAGTAGTAAAGTAGTTGATCTAAATTCTAACAAGTTGTCTGCCGGCTATCAGATTTTTTTTTCTCCCGCAAAATTTTCTCGTAGCAGGCTATAATAATCTTTTTTTATTCCTTGCTTTGTTTTAAAAAAAAAAGGCTTTCGTTAAAATATGTAATTTCTAAAATTTGTAACCCTTTTTTTCGATTAAACGGAGACTTTTTGTCAAATTCCTAATTGTCATTCTATGTGATTGAACTGGTGTGTGCTCTTGCTCATGCATTTCTATGAGCTCATCCATTGTCGGCTCCTGATTGTAGGAATAAAGCAGTTCTATCCACTTCTAAATTTATTTGGCTGGCAAGATTGACAGTTTCTTCAATCAAATTATCAATGTCTTTAGTCTGATTCAGTCTTGATTGAGTCCAGATAGAGTAAGTCGAGGTATTACTATATAAATATATCTACTATTAAATTTGAAAAGTTATTGCATTCCACACCACTGAAAAATATGAAGTTATGCTTACGCAAGAGTTCTAATTAATAATGACAAACGAAGATTACTATTTCATACTCCATTATTCGATTCAAGGAATAGGAAAAAGTTTAGATATTAGTGTTATCTAAGTGGAAAGAAAATAAATATCTAAACGACGTTGATAAAAATTATATATAACTATAATTGCAAATATTTCACAGCAACTATTAAGAAAAGTATCAATTATTTCTATAACTTGATACAACATTCCTGGAAGTTTTTCCAAGATGTTTTTAAATTGCTTATGAGACAAGCAGGTATAAAATACCATAATAGGGTTTCAATTTATATTTTTGCAGCGATTCGATTGAAATCTTAATTTCGATTTTTTTAAAACTGATTCCGAATGTCGGTGATAAAATACTAGTTTATCGAGTAATTATTTAATTTTTTAAAAATCTCAATCTCTGTTTTACAACAATTTCACAATTCTTAAATAGTTCAAAAACAACTTACAGTATATAATGCATTATGTGACATCACCGTGACTTCAGCATCACTCAAAAAAACTCTGACATCAATGTAATCTCTGGAAAAACAAAAGAGAAGAAAGAAAAGAAAACGGAAAGAAAGCGTATACCACAGTCTGTGTATTTTTTATTTTAATTCGTAGTTTTTGTCGATTAAGAAGGTTGTATGTTAAGAATGTTTTAACATTTATTGAAGGCATTGTGTGTAGAATGTTTTTTAATTAAATTCTTTCTTTTTAATGAGCTATAATTTTCACCTATTTTACTCGAGATGTTCCAAGAGAATAGACAAAATAACGTAAACACCTACAGAAGAAGTGCAAATACAAAGGTCTTAATGCAGTGTTTCTCACACTGTGGGGCGTGCCCCCGCCCTTGGGGGCGTGATAACCCTGCAAGGGGTGGGGCGAGTCTATTGAAAAGTCTTACACAAAAGATTATTTAAAAGAATTATTTTTTTACTAAGAATAAACAAACAAAATACATTCTGACGTAATAAAAAAATAAAATACACATGCACTGACATAATACACTTATAAATGTTTATATCAGTTATATAATTCATTTAACAATTCTAAGAGCAAGTTTAATAATTCCAGTAACTCCATGGGCTTGTCATATACAAAATTATATACAAAATTTAGCATGTATCTTGATAATTTGAACGGCTTATAATTAATCCCTAACTGCCAATTAAAAGTTACGCGATTCGCTCCTTATTGCCACAGTGTTCCACGTAAGCATGTATGTGGTATGTGGTTATTGAGGGGGGGGGGAAGAAAAGGAATAAATATGCAGAAATAAGGAAATCTTTCGCAAACAATGTCACGGTCATTTTATTCAATTCCAAAGCCTTCGAAATAATCTAATGGATAGCAGTGCTCAGAAAAGATTGTACCTTTGAAAGACATATTTATACGTCCGGAGCAATTAACGAACTAGCTGAGCGAGACGCTTTTATACGCCGGTAGCATTTATGAGGTTGTCGTATTGCAGCTTTAGCGTCAAAGTATATTATTATTGAATTCAATACATTGTTATTGTACGGAGGGGGGCGCGATGAAAATTATGATTGAACATTGGGTCGCAAATATTGAAAGTTTGAGAAGCACTGTCTTAACGGGAATTTTTAATGTGAAGTATACACTATTTGCAACACATACAAATAAAGTAGGAAATCCACTATCAACCGATTGGTATTTAAGAGAAAGCATATAAAGAATCTTTTTTATAATTTCAAAATATTCCATAAATGAATAATGTTTCATTTTAACGTGTAAAACAGCGGCTCTCAACGTTTTTCTGTTGCTTTACACTTTTAACAATTTCAAAATTTGGCGGCACACTAACAACTGAATGTTTGAAAGAATTTTACTCATCTGAAATAAAATAGTTTATATATGGCAATAATTTTCGATGTTAACGAAAATAATACGTACGACAAAGACAACAAATGTTTATTGAATAATTAATTACAAATTAACTATAAGAGTTAATTTAATGCGAAATTTGTCACGACATTTTTTTCTTATTTCATCATCTACATTTAAAAGCCTCAATCTTTTTTTCGTTGTTATATTTGCTAATGCTGAAAATCCGAATTCACAAAAACAGGATGTAGACCAATTACAACAACATTTTACAGGTTTATTATATGAGGTAATTGCCTCTAATTTTAATCCAAAATAAACTAATTGACTCTTCCGAATGTTTTGAAATTAAATCTCAATTATTACAGAGCGGAATTAGTTTTTCCTCTTCTTTTCTTTACAAATGGATTGGAATCCAATCAAATTTTTTAAATCCATCTATCCGCGAAGGGATAAGTTTGAAGTGACGCGCTTATCCGGACGGACAGAACCCGCGGATCTGAAACCGAGTAACTTAACCACTACACCAAAATGATCACCATGGTGCGGAGGTTGTTACTGGCTTATATAGATGATACCGCTACAAGTTAAACATACCATGAATGCCTTTAGTTTGTATATTTCTATAAAATGACCGAATGATTTGGTTCCGGATTTTATTTTTTTCCCCTCTGCGCCGCGGCACAGCGATTGAGAATCGCTGGTGCAAGGGGATGGCTCATTTAGCATTATGGTATAGAAGAAAAAACACAGTTTATACCAGAAAAAGGGGTACACGGTTAAAAATGAGTAGTTGATAAAATATGCTGCTCTCTATTGGAGAACTAACAAGGAGAGGGCACGACTAAGGAAATGCATTTCGGGATGAGACTTTGTGCAATAGTAGTACTCCTTTAGGGTGTTCAACCCTAAATGTAATTCCGCCGAATGGACAGTCAATTCGGAGAAAATAGCCTTCGAAGTTCATTCTTAGCTTTTATACAATTAAGTTTGAATTCCTACCAAAGGCATAGCAGTGTGGTCAGTAAAGTAACTGTTTACCATGCAACAGTAGTATTACTACTGCACAGTCTCGTCCCCAAATGAATTTTCTTAGTCATGCTCACCCCTTGTAAGACAAAATATAGTACAGAGTGTCCAGGCTTAAAGTATCTAAAATTTGTGGCTTACTATTATGGAACTAACCATCAGAATATAATAAACTGTTAATCCGTGTATTGGAAACCCCTCAGAGATTTTTTGGGTCTATCCCAATCTGTCCCTCGTGCGCGCATTATTCGGCAACGCAGACGATAAATTTGTTACGTTGAGTTCATTAGTAAATACGAGGGCGGTCCGATAAGTACTTAGCCTCACTGCCTGATGGTGCCACTATCGCAAGAGGAATGCACTATAGTGTAGTACCTTCCTGTAGACGGCTAATGACGAAATTTAAGCCGTATCGGACCAGAAGTTCTGGTTTGAGAGCGTGTGAGTTCCCGTGTCCGTTGATTTAAAAAAAATATGGAAAAGAAAAAATATCGGTTGGTGATTATATTCTTGTTTTTTGAGAGGAAATCGCGCAGTGAAATCAAAGAGCGCTTGATTGCAGTGAATGGGGACGCTTCTCCTTCGATGGCGACCGTCGAAAATTGGTTCAACGAATTTCAACGTGATCGCACGTCGGTTTTTGATGAGCCACGCCCAGGTGCCCCGAAAACAGCAACTACAGAGGATTACGTGACGAAAATCCACGATATCGTTTCGGCAGACCACCAATTGAAGGTGCGTGAGATAGCTGAGATAGTAGGCATCTCAAAAGACTGCGTGGCGCATATCCTACATGGAATTTTGGGTATGAGAAAGCTGTCGGCAAGATGGGTGCCGCGTTTGCTCACTCCGGGTAACAAGCACAACCATGTGACCACTTCAGAGCAGTATTTGGCACTGTTTAATTAGTTTTTACGTCGTTATGTGACCGTCAACAAAACATGGATTCACTGGTACTCACCAGAGACCAAGGAACAGTCGAAACATTGGACTTTACCCGGTGAACCTGCTCCGAAGAAGATGCAGACCATTCCATCATTTTCTGGAATTTGCAAGGTGTGATATGCATTGACTACCGGGAGAAGGGCAAAACGGTCACAGGGCAGTACTATGTCGAATTATTGGGCCGATTCGACGCCGAATTGAAAAGAAAACGGCCCCATTTGGCGAAGAAAAAAGTGCTCTTCCACCACGACAATGCACCGGCTCACACCTCCGCACTCGCCACGGCTAAATTGATCAAATTAGGCTACTAACTGCTGCCCCATCCACCATATTCTCCAGATTTGGTCCCGTGTGACTTCTTTTTGTTTCTCTAACTTGAAAAAGTCACTCGTCGTGCAGAAATTTCACTCGAATGAGGGAGCAATCGCCGCCACGGAGCCTACTTTGTAGACCTCGAGAAAACTTTTTTTCCAGATGGGTTAAAGAAGTCGGAGCATCGCTGTGTCAAGTGTATCGAGTTAAAAGGAGATTATATTGAAAAATAAATTGCATTTTCTCCAAAATTTTGTTTTTTCATTTGTAGGCTAAGTACTTGTCAGACCGCCCTCGTATATGAACGGCACAGCAAAAGGTCCAGTACGCACTTTGGTTAACGGAATTTAAATCAGTCACGTGTGTACAGCGACGTGTTCGAACAAAATGGAATGTCGTTACTGGCTTGCCTAATAGACTTACCAGAACTTCTACAAAATGAATCACGCACACGATCAGCACTGCCTTCTGTCACGAAAACTAAAGGATATTTGCCAGTTTGAGATACCAAAGTTCCCGTCTTCTTTAAAGTTCTTTCCCACTGGTGGATAGATTTTGATGTCGAAGGATCGACACTCCATTCTGTTCGATCACTTCACTGTACATGCGTGACTGATTTAAACTCCGTTAACCAAAATACGCACTACAACTTTTACTGAGGCATCCACATCTTTACTAATTGAGTCAGTGTAACAAGTTTATCGTCTTTGATTGCCGAGTAATGCGCACACGTGTGGCAGATTGGACTAGATCCAAAAAATCTCTGAGGGGTTTCCAACCCACAGATGAACAGTTCATTACATTCTGATGAGTAGTTCCGTAATAATAAGCAATAACCTTTGGATACTTTAAGCTTCCACACCCTGTATTAACGTACGAGTATTTTAATATCTAAAAAAAATTCAAATTTGGATCTTATTCATTGACAGTAAGCGAAGAGGAAAACAACCGTAAAAGACTCATAAACATCTAAGTATTAACACGCCGTTATTAAACGTAATTCTAAAAAATATGTATATACCATGTAAGATGCAATGAAATTATACTAATACCTACAATATTTACCCACTTAACTTCTGGATGAATTAATAGTATAGAAATTCGTTGAGAATCAATAACGTTCTTAAAATGTTTTTGATATCGAATGATGGCTATGTAGAGGGTCTTACCTGTCTGCCTGTTTTCGGAAAGAAAAGAGAAATAGAATGCATAAAAGGAATATAATTTGAGAAAAAATATTACCAAAAAGAGCTTTAATAACTTTAGTAAAATCTATTTATGTGCAATATTTGCTTAATGTATGCTCAAAAAGGTTACCGTTAACGATGTATCCATTGTATCCATCACTGAAAAATTGTATTTCATTTTTCTAGGGGGGGGGAGAAAAAGAGTTTTAAAATCTTTATTTAAAAATAAATACAAAATAATGTCCCAAAATAATCTTAACATGTCTAAAGGCAAGTATTTCTCAAAAACATTGAATAATTATTTTATGAATCTGTTTGTAATGATACTTACATAACATCGTAAAACATAAAGAGAAACGAAAAAATATAAGAGAGCACTACGGAAAAAGAAAGAGAGAGACAAGTATTGTGGATAATTATTTTGCTGTATGTTATCATAAAAGTCGTGCAGTAAGCTCAAGAAGAATGAAAACCAGAGAATCAACAATTTTGCTTAAGGTCTCAAAAGCGGCCATTTGAATGTTTTGGTTGGCTTTTGTGAAACACGTGCACACACGTGCCTAAAATTATCTTAACATGCATAAAATCACAGATTGCTTAAAAACAGTGGATAACAGTTATATGAATTGGTTTGGAATTATACACAACATCAGAGCACATAAGTACAAAAGAAAAAAATTTAATAAAGCACCATATATGCTATAAACCCTTTTATAACTGTGGAATTTCTTTCGAAAGAAGCATTTTGCAAGGCGAGTCCTCTGAAATAAATACAGATGTTGTAAATATTGTGCAGTTGAAGATGAAAGCTTAATTTACATCGTTATATCACTTGAAGTGGAAAATAATAATATTATATTATATAATATTATTAATATAATATTATATTAATAATATTAAGAAAGTATTCTTTTTCACAGAAAAAAAAATGTTATCAGGTGTACATAGACCGTGAATCTAACCGCAAATTCACACAATTTCAGATCTGTGAGTGCATTACATTTGTATGTATGTCTCTCTATATGTATTAAAAGACTTGTTTTGATATCAGTGTAGCT
This sequence comes from Trichonephila clavata, assembly GCA_019973975.1. NCBI lineage: Eukaryota > Metazoa > Arthropoda > Arachnida > Araneae > Nephilidae > Trichonephila > Trichonephila clavata. The sequence continues at coordinate 14,243 of BMAO01016862.1, read as the reverse complement.
TTTGTTATTTAAAGCAAACATTATGCTTCAATTTCTTACAAAGCATGTCGATGACTATCTGAAAAAGTAGGGTATTTGTCGAGTGGTCGAGTCAGCCAATAAAGATCTCAATCGAATAGAGCACTGGCAGGATGCTCTTAGAAGAGAAGTTTTATGTCAACAATCTCCTCTAAGGATCTTTAAGGCAAGATCTATTCTTTTGGAAAAATGAGAATTATTGCAGCAATAATTGATCAATAGAATCATTAACACTTAACACATCATTAACATTCTGAGGCTTGTTTGTGCAAGGTGACCACATCTCTTATTAGAAGGGCAATACAGAGTTATGACGTATCCCATTTCGACCAATGGCGTTCTTATTTGTTGACAGCTTACATTCAAACTTCTGTGCAACTTTAGCATAAGGTACAGATGGAGGACGAAATAATACAAACAATTGTGAAATAATGGAAAATCTTTATTAATAGAGAGCTGGACCACCCTTTGACTGAAGTGCAGATTTAATGAGACGTGGGATAGATACATAAAGGTCATGGGCAATATTTAAAGGAATGTTAAGCCATTCCGAAAGGCTAAGCTCAGGTGGAAATCGGGAACGAAGTTTGGACTCCAAATACTCCCATAAAAGTTCAATAATATTCAAGTCTGAAGACTAAGGGGACCAGGCAAGATGTTCACCTTCATAATCATGCTCTTCTAAACACGCTTGAACACACCTGGCAGTTTGGATAGGGGCGTTGTCGTCTTGAAAAAGCGGTCGCTCTTCAGGGAATACAGTTTGGACAAAAGGATGGACACACGATCCCCTAGAATGCTTAGATAGTGATTGAAATTTGATTTTTCCTTGCAGAATAACAAGTGGTCCAAAACCACATGAAAATATCGAAGCCCATACCATAATCAAGCCAATCCCATGCTTCACAGTCAGCAAGAGGCATTCAGGATTAGACGCTTCTCTGGGCGCTCTCCAGGTATAAACGAGTCCGGTCGTCTGAAATAGGGTGAATGACGATTCATCTGATTATATTACCTGTTGCCACAGCTGTGGGGACCAGCCTTTGTGATCTCTGCACCGCTGGCGTCGCTTGAAAGCATTAGTTGCTGTCATCAAGGGCTTACGAAGTGCCACTCTGCCATAAATCTTCAAGACATGAAGTTCCTTTTTGACAATTTTTGATGAAACGGGTTCCTGGAGATGACTGTTCATTTCAAACGTTATCTCGGATAATGATTGCTCGTGATTGCGGGCTACTATGCGCTTCAAGACCCGTCTACTCTTATCAGCAAGCTTTGACTTTCGGCCACTGTTGTGCTTTGAAGACGTCGTCTTACCCTCTCTTGTGTACGCTTTCATAATGGCTGGTGTCGTACTGCTTGAAAACCCCCAAACGGTTTGCTGCTTCGTAACCGATGCTTCACTTAAACGCGCTCCAACAATCATTCCTTTTTGGAACTCTGACTGGTTTGCCATTTAAACTTATAACAGACAGTTTGATAGACGAATGCAACTCAGATGACTGCTCTTGAGAGACTGATACCATCCTTTTCACGCTCACTAGGTGGCAGACTCCTGTTGCAGGTGGCGGGTCTGTACTGCAGGAGTGAAGTTAATCATACTTTTTTCACAGGTGTTCGTATTATTTTGTCCTCCATCTGTAGCATAACTTACAGCATAAGGTATACAAAATTTCTGTGCATTAAACCCGTCCTATATTAAAATCTCTCATTTTTTGTGTTTGTAACCGTACTTTTGGATACCAATGCACTTTGAAATACATTTAGCATACAAATTAAATATTAGTTGTTATTAACTTTTTTACAGCAAATGTATAAAATTATTCATCTTTTGATCTGTAGAAATTTAAAGAATACTGTATTTTAAAAAAAAACCCGTGTTATTACGATTGGTGTGCATTTATAAGATTTAAATCAGAGGGATTTTTCCTTAACAATCGCATACCTCTGGAACATATTTCAGGTTTTTTGAACAATCTCAAACCTCCATCACATTCTGAGCATAATTCATCATACGACCTCCAACACTCTTTCTTGCATGCCTGAAAAACATAAAGAGGGGGAAAAAATCTATTTTGAAATAAATTGTTAATTCAAATTTTTGCCATTGAATATCTTAAGCCAAAAGAAAACGACATTCAAAGAAAGAATATTCTAATTTAAATAAAAAAAAAAAGTTTACCAAAAGCAAATATTGTATTCGACGTTTTGTAACAGAGAAATGCGGAAAGTTTACAATATATTTGTAGAAGATGTTTAAAATTTCATCAGCTTTTTTTCCTTTTGGATAGGAATTCATTGACACTGGAAGTATCAAATGCGAGGAAGTTTCAAATAAGAGCAACTGTGTGTGTGTATGATTGATTTATCTTACCCAAAGGACCTATCCTACTAGTCCCTAAATGCGTTATATTCCAGTATCAACTAGTTTCTAGAATTTAAACAATGACATAAGTAAAAGTATTGACACAAAGGTTTCAGCTCAGCATTAAACCTAAACATAGAACGTATACAGCACATCCCCTAGAAATCTAAATTCTAATATCAATAATAACAAAAAAAATTTCCTAGCGCCAATTTTATAACGAACAATATTGTTACCAAATAATATCAAAAATTTCTTTTAAGTCAATTCCTACTTAGATCAACAACGAAAAGTTTTATTTTAGCTAATTTTTATTAAATAGTTACAATTAATATAAATATGTACATGCATATTTATATTAAGAATCACAATATTAAGTGACAAAATAGAAAGCGATATTCCTTGCAATTTTCTATTTTCCTTTCTTTGTATAATGTTAGACTATTTTTTTGTTTGTTACTATTTTTTCATTAATTAAATTTATTTATTCTAAGAAATGGGAAACCACATTCTGAGAAATTTGGCCATCACAGGTGGGATTCGAACTTACGACCTTTGGAATTAGAAGCCTAACGCGCTATAGGGATGGAACGAACAAACATCCTTTATATATATGCTGTTGGACAATTATTTTTTGTTACAAGGTAAACAAAAAAGTTTTTGTCGTTTGCGCGTTTCCATTGAAAGAAGTGAGAGTAAATATTCAAATTCGTGTATGATGTGATTGAGAAACCGTCAGTCGAGAGTAGGAATATCAGTTGTTATAAACGCAATTCCACTACTCACATTCATCCATCGGAACTCGCGCAGTAGCGAAGCAAAATGGACGTATCGAAGGAGCTCGTTCGGGGTTGTTTACTTTACGACTTCAAAGTGGGCTTATCAGCCGCTGCACCAAGTCTCCGAATATGTCAAGCGTTTGGGGATAGTGCTGTCAATGAACGTACGGCAAGGCATTGGTTTCAAAAATTCAGGTCGGGAGATTTGTCCCTCTGTGATAAAGCTCGAACAGGACGACCACTGGCCTTGGATAACAAAGCCCTGCAGGTGGCCAGTGAAAAGGACAGTAGTCTAACCTTTGGTGAACTTGCCAGACAATTCAACACTTCCAGTGAAACGGTTAGACTTCATCTGCACCGCTTAGGTGAGACGTACAGGCTGATCAAGTGGGTTCCTCACACGCTGTTGGAAGTCCATAAGCAACAACGAGTGGCAGCCTGTTTATCGTTGCTTTCTCGCCCCCGTAGCGCATCCATATTCAATCGGGTGTTGACCAGGGACGAGAAGTGGGTCCTGTATGACACACCCAAGCGTTCCAAACATTAGTTGTCACCCCAGGATACTGTCCCGCACAGTGCAAGACCACCTATGCACCCACGCAAGATTATGCATTGTGTCTCATGGATGTCGTCAAGTGGTTCACCATGAGTTGCTACCAACAGGCCAAACGGTCACTGCGGACCTGTATTCGCAGCAATTGGAACGTGTAGAACAGGCATTGCATCAGAAGGAGCCATCACTGATTAATCGAAAATGTGTACCGTTATTGCATGATAACGCGAGGCCGCATGTCGCGCGGGTGGCCAGAAATACGATGCAACGACTTGGTTGGGAGACTTTGTGCCATCCTCCTTACTCACCTGACCTTGCACCATCAGATTACCCCTTCTTCCATTCCCTGGACAATCATCTTCCAAGTAAATCCTTCACCAATTAAGCGCCAAGCTCTCTCGGACTTCTTTGCGTCCCACACCCCCGAGTTTTACCGCAAAGGGATTGAACAACTGGAGACACGTTGGAAGAAGGTGCTGGATGCCGATGGTGATTACTTCGAAGACTAAGAATAGACTACGCTGTTTGTATGTCATGTTCTTTTCGGTCATTAAAAACGGCAAGAATTTTTTTGTTTACCCTGTACTATTTATTCATTTTTTTTAATTAATGGGTTAATATTTGAAAAAACTATATTAACATCAAGTGTCACCCACTACAAGTTTAAAAAAATCTATTTGAACTTGAATGGATAAATGGAGCATATTTTATTAAAGATTGAAAATTTGAACAAGCTATATGCATATTTAAATAAATACATATAGGGAGAGAGTGAACTAACAGTGAGAATTGAAAATTAAGAATACGACTCGGCTAAAAACTCTAATAGAAAGAAATTCCAAAATAACAAGCCGTTTATTTAGTGAATGCATTACTCTTTCCATAGATACTAATGAGGAGTACAGAATCCTAATAAATTTATTAGCGTATTTGCATTTGGATCTTACGTCATTCAACTTTTAGCCCAAAAACCTATCAAAATCGTCAATAAGGTGCTTCGTGACTCAAATATAGACGTAAATATGCAGTATCTAATAGAAGCTTGGTTTGGTTGTCGATAAAGCAAATCAATTAACAGACGGAACAAAAGCCCTTACTTGTTTTTCTGATTACATTACGTAGAACACAGATCCCTGATTTAAAACCCTGAGCTAATGTCTGTCCCACAGGGAGGATATAATGGAAAAGATGTCATGCAATGCTTTGCAAATAACAATTTCCAACACTCGGCAGAAATACTGCTATTTCGCACCGAGATGCGTAAAATGTGAGGATTCACATTACACTGAGACATTTTGAGATCCACGGCTAGATTGCATCATTGGGAGGGTTGCCTGTGCTACCCTAAGCTTTGAAAAAGTACTGATTGAAACTACAGAATTTTAAAACTAGGCTAAAATTCTCATCAGCCCAAGCGATCACAAATAATATCGTTAACAACAATAGTCACGTGACAAAGAACGATGAAAATCAGGGAAATGTGACAAGTCATCCGGAACACCATGACTTCTACTCAAAAGGAGATCGGCAATCGTCCACCTAATTTTTAATACAAATTTAATTTTTAATACAAATTTAATACGTCCTAAAAATTTAACACAAATAGAAATCAGCCTTAACACTAATAAAAATTTTAAGACTTGTGACGGGTGCTTACGCGTTTCACTAACCTTCTCTTAAATTCTATATTTTATTTATTACATCCTGCATCACCAAATGGGGGGGGGTCATGATTTTAGAGGTCCCATAGGGGCTGACGTCAAGTACGGCTTGGGGCCCAAAACCTGACTTTACATAGGAGGGGCCTAATATTCTACATTACGCCACTGCATCACTTGCACCAAGACAGAAACAGCTTTGATCGGAGAACAAACACATTGCCACTCCGTTATCCAATGATCTCAGCATGAAATCACTAAAGTTGAAGATATTGTGATTTGGAGCTTATTGTATGGATGCCATATAGAGACTTGCTGGGAGCTATTTCTGATTGGTTTGTTGATTCATTGATTTGTTACAGTTCACTGTCAGTTTGATACAAAAAAAAAACTGTAATTTCTGCTGAGATGAACGATGTTTCTCAATCTTGTGGTAAATATGGAGGTCTTCTCTGTCAGTGGTGAACCGTGCATGGTTGAAGTATAGTTTTTTCGACTTAGTGCCCTTCTGAGATATTTGCTGCCAAAATCCTGTACAATTGGCTCATTCCTACCAAGTCTTTCTGCAATATCATGGAAAGAAAATCTACCTTTTTTTAACTCCATTATATTAATGTACAATACTAGTGAGCTGTTCATAATAAATTCCTCATAAAGTCATGCTGTAGTAACAGCAACTTACTACGTCAAATTTCAACGATAAATAACTCTCACGAACTTTACATCGAGTATTTAAAGTACACTTGATTCGCATCTTCAAAGTGGTACATCTAGTGCTACACTTATGCGCCATCTTTTGGATTTGCAAATAAGCCTACCAAATTTCTTTGATATTGCACAACTCCTTCTTGGGGATGGGATTTTTATCTTCATTAGTGTATATTACTAATGAAGATAAATGGGGAAAAAATGCAGTTATGCGATGAAAGATATTTCTAGTCCAAAGCTAACTATTTCAAACTAGTTGAATTTAGGCCTTAATAGTAAGGTAAAGGTTAATAAAAAAAAAGCAGCTCTGGATTAAATCCGTGATATGATTGAGCGGGGAAAAAGCCCAGAATAATGGAAGCAACTTTTCATATGAAACAAATGGACAAATAAGAAACTTTCCTAATGCACATGATTGGGGATACCATACTCTAAAGTATAAATACTACTAGCAAATCATTGTGATACGTTGAGTGTGAAAGATCTAGTCTGCTAAAATCTCTAGAAAATTATATCCAAAATTTCAGAAATGAATTTGGGAAGAATAGAACTAGGAGCAACTGATTTATCAGGGCTCATCTTTGAAGAAGAAGCTGGATAAACTCGCAGGTAGCAAAGGAGAAAAATTAGTTTCAGTGAAAGTAAATAAGTCGGTTATGAAATTTTGAAAGAAGGAAAAATTGCGTGTGAATTTCCATTTTAAGTCATATGCATTAGATCCAGAGCAGAACTATCCCGAAGACCTTTGGTATATGAAGCTGTTTAGAACACTTTACTGTATTTTTTGACGAGAGATTATTACGTGAAATTGAGAAGAAAACTTCACAAAAACTACAGGCAACTAACAAAGATGATATTGAAGCTTTTAATTTTGGCGATATGAATTGAATCAGTTTTTACTATTTTTAAACGAAAACAGATATACACAATGAAGACCTCCAATAGAAATTTATCGAGTTGCGAGAGTTTTCGGGTAGACCGACATCTATAGATATCGATTGCAACAGATGAGAGATCCCTTTCTATTTTAAATCTTGTCAAAAATTATTTAAGAAGCACTCTGTGAGAGAAGACAAACAACATCCCCATATTATATATAAAACAAGATGTTTCGGACAAAATAGATACAGCAAAAATAATTAATAATTTTGCAAAAGAGAAATGAAGAAGTAAAGTTGTACTGCAAAATTGTAGTTCTTTAGTAAGGTTTTTTAATTTTTTCTAAATACATTCAGCTGTTGAGTTTTTTTACTCTAACAATACATTTTATTATTCTGAGAATTTAAGGTCAGTGAATCTTTTCACTATTTTAATTTTTTGACCCTTGAGCCTCAAACTTTTTACCACCAGGGGCTCCCAAATATCTTAATCCGCCTCTAAATGTAAGGTATCTGTGATGATATAAACCAAATTTTTAGTCTCAAACTAATTTGAGAATATTTGATATGTTATTAAATTATTTTAAATGCTTTACTCTACGCATTCCTTATTGATCCTATAGTTTTTCAATTTATGCGGAGAGCTACAAATTTTTGAAATATCATAAGACTACTAAATGTGTTCTAACAAATTGTGCAGGGGATTATTACGTTGCGATGTGCCCTCAAAATATCTCACTTACTTGCACGAGGAGTGCTGTGGTTTTCACATTGTCGGTCGTTCCATTCCTGAACTGGTACTTCTTGAGCTCTTGCAGCATGTCTTTTAGAATCTTCTCGTCCGTCAAGAGGTTGAATTTTGTGGACAAGCAAGCGAGTGCCAAACTGGCCAACGCCTGAGTTTCTGGAAATGGAATGAGGAAAAAGTATCAACAAAACATATTTTATATTAGTTATCTACAAATATCTTGAATCCATTAAATCTCTACAAAGAAATTTAAATCGCTTTCCCACTAACCATAAAACTCAAAATTTCTATAGAAATGATTAGTGATAATAGATTTAATTATTAATGTAATATCAAAAAAGAGGAATTTCATTCAAACTACTCTAGTTATATTTTGAGACTCAAGTTTCGTAAGTGGAAATTAGTAAATATCTAAAAAAATTTTTTTAAAAATAGAGGTTTAGGGTTCCTATTAGAAATCTCACCCGGATATAACAAGGCTTCCGGAATCTTAGAGAGAACAAATGGAAAATTACGATGAAGAACTTAGTTACACGAGTTCGCGAAAGGGTTGTGACGGCTTTTTGCCTTGAGATTGACTCTTTTAATAAAACGAATACTTAAACGATTAACATGTAGCCTTTCACCTTCACTAAAGAGCAACGATATAACTTTGCTTTTTTACCATGAGATATTTGGTATTAATTTTATAGAAATATACTATGGGATTTTAAATTTTACGAATGAAAATCGTAAGAGGTACCTCCTTTTTTACATCAAGAATCACAGGTATTTATAAATTAAAATTTTTTACAAATTAATGTATTCAAAATTGGTTGAGCTCACATATGTGTTAGCTGTGGCTCTAGATAATTTTTTTCCTTATTTTTAAAATTTTCGAATAACTGATTAAGAAAGCAGAGCCGCATTACTTACACTGAGAGTATATATATAATTTCCCACATCCATACAAACAAAAACATCCACATTTACGCCTATCATACAACGAAAAATCATTAGAGATCTCTATCCCCTCTTTTCAATGAATTTTTAACAGGCGTCTATAATTTTTTTTTTACAAATTACGCCTTTGTTATCTTTTACTCTAAAAGATTTTCCAAAAGTAATTAAAAAATAAAAAAGAACCATTATCTTTTCGGTTTCTTTTTAAATTTTTGAATAAAAGGACTGTGAAAGCATTGGCGCCTTAAGCACTCTGAGAACTACCTCGAATCCTTGAACAAATCATTTATTCTTTAATTTAGGATAGAAAATCCGTCTTTCTACTATAAAAAGCGAATAAGATGGGAAAAGAAAACTGTTGGGTATAAGATAAAGTTACAGTGAATGAACTGCTTTGGGATTTGTCAAGAGAAGAGTCACTGACCTGTCCAGAAAGGTCTGTGCTGTGAATCGTAGGCAACATCACTCCTGCCACGTCTCTAGAGGTCATCGTGTCCCCGGCGTTGCACAGGACGAGGATCTGGAAGGGGTTGGTGTAGGCGTTTGCCTCCGTCCTTTTCCGTAGTTCTTGGACTAGATTCAGTCCGTAAAAGTCTCTGGGATCCATGCATGCAACCAACATGGCGTGAATGTACAGGGAATGTACTCTTGGGAACTCATCTCCTTGTTCCTCGAAGAGACACAGGACAAAGGATACCTACATCATACGGGCAATTAGAGGTAAAATTAAGCATATTCCTTTTTCTTTACATGGTATTTAACCTATCATCCATCAATTTCAAACGTAGAATACATAAAATAAAGCAGAAACACATTGAAATTAATATTTAACAAAGGAGATGTTGAAATGTGATGTAATTTTCTGAATCGAAATTTAGAGATATGCATGGTACTCTGTAGAACAGCGTTTCTCAGACTGCCGGGGGGAATGGGGGAATGATAACTACACGAGGAGGGGTGAGCATATTAAGAAGTGGAAAGCAAAAGTTTATTTAAAAATTGAAGTAAACAAACAAAATCATTTTGAGATAATAAAAAATAAAATATACATTTACACTGATAAAAGACACCTATAAATGTATCAGTACTGCACAATGTATTTTATAATTAATTTAACAATATTAAGTTAAAAACAAGTTTAATAATTACCAGTGACCCCGTGGTCTTGTCATTATTTAAAACTATATACAAGCTTTAACACATCTTGATAATTGTATGGGTTATAATTCATTCCTTAACTACCGATTAAAAAGATTAAAAGTTATGCGACTCGCTCTCACTGTTACCACTTTCCGCGTAAACGCGCGTACACTGGTGTCCAAAAGTTAAGCATAGTTGATAATTATGTGAATAAAGAGGGAACTGTAAATCATAATGACGGGAAACGGGATGTGCTAGTGTAAAATGGTTATAAAATGAGGAAGCAAATCAAAAGAATGATAATAATTAATTTTATTATCCAAAGTAGCAGTTTGAAAGATAACTGAGCATAGCAAAGATTCACACGTTAAAGAAAAAATGAAAGAAAACATTAAATAAAATAGTGATGCTGCAGTTTAATAAGGCGTGTGGTCACCTCTGACAGCCAGGCACGCTGCAAAGCGATTTACCGTACTTGCTATGAGATGATGAATGAGTTGTGAGCTCAAATGGTTTCAAGCTTCTTGAAGAGCTCTCTTCAGATCTGTAACGGAGCTTGGTGGGTGCGAAAGGGCTGCAATTTGTCTCTCGAGCATATCCCATACATGCTGGATAGGATTTAAATCAGGGGAGTTCGCAGGCCACGACATGCGCTGGATGTTTTCCGTTTCAAGGAAGTCATCAATCAGCACCGCTCGGTGACATGGCGCATTATCATCCATGAATATGAAGTCAGGACCGACAGCATCTCGAAACAAGCGAACATAAGGCTCAAGAACTTCGTCTCTGTATCTTTAAGCATTCACAGACCCCGTGTCAAAGAAATGGAGGTCTGTGTGGCCGTCCATCATGATGCCTGCCCTTACCATTACTCCCCTTAATGGAAAATGATGTCTTTCCGTTGTGTTTCTTGGTTCAAAGCGTGTTCCACGTTCTCTCCAAATCGTTACCCGCCGAGAATCACTACTCAGACTAAACCGGGACTCGTCACTGAATATCACATTGGCCCACTCTGCCACACTCCAATGTTAATATTTCAAACTCCAGTTCAAACGAGCGATTTTATGTGTAGACGTGAGGGGAATGCAAACAGCATGATTGAGTCTCCTGTAAACAGTTTGTCTCGAAATTCGTATTCCTATGGTGACTGTGAGCGCCAAACCCGGTGCTCTGGCAGTACTGCCCCTCTGACGTCGTGCACTTATTACCAGATATCGGTCTTGGCGAGGGGTTGTGACTCTTGGTGGACCTGGTACTGGTGGTCGGGTAACATCTCCCATTCTTTGAAACCTCTGCCACAGTCTTGAGATCACAGACTGGTCCACATTTAGAATTCGAGACACTTCGGTTTCTGATCGTGAGGATTCCAGCATTCCAACGATTGTTCCTTTCGTAAACATGTCCAATTGGCGTCTTTGTGCCAATTGTATGTGGACACCAGTGTACGTGATGCATTGATGTGTGTGGGGGCGGGAGCTAAAGAAAAGGAACAAATAAAAAAATCCTTCGAAAACACTATCAAGGTCCTTTTATTGCATTCCAAAGCATTCGGAATAATTTTGTGATCCACAGCAATGCCCAGAAACCTTCGTACCCCGGAAAGCCGTACATATACGCTCGGGGCAGTTAACGCTTTAGCCGAGTGAGACGTTTATATATGCCGGTGGCTCTTAAGAGGTTAAAGTCGTATTGTAGCTTTAGGGACAAAGTATAGTTTTCTTAAAAAAACCATTGTTATTTCATTGGGGGGGGCGATGAAAATCATGATTGAATATTGGGTCGCAAATATTGCAAGTTTGAGAAGCACTGCTGTATAATTCTTTTTTGAAGTTGTTGAATAGACTTAACGAGATTTCGAAGACTTTTTATTCCTGATTTTATTTGTTTCTATAACTATAAATATAAAGAAATGCTTCAGTCGGTGGGTTAGTGAGTGAAAAAAAAAGTATTTGTTATCGTCGTACTATAAAGCTACCCGAGGGCTCTTTGCGACTGACTTCGTAATTTTGAACTTAGGTCAAGTGACGAGGACGACACTTGAACTGACAACCCTCTTCAAATTATGACACCAGGCCGATTCTAGGACTTCGAGCCCAAAAAGTTTTCCGAAATAGAGAAGTGGTAATTAATATTCACATAAATAGATTGCTAGTTTTTTTCCCCTGGGTATACAAATCTGATTTTCATAAGTTGAAACAACTACGAAATGAAATTCAAGTAAACTTTCGGACTTTGTAAGATTTGGATTTAAATTTAAAGTATTACAGCTCGATGTCTGCTGCAGTCATTTTGAAAATCATCCTAAGCGAATTCCCATTGGAGTATAATCCAAGATATAATAGTAGCTATAATAATAATAATAATAATAAAAATAATAACAATAAAAAGAAATTACTGAAGAAAGCCGGAAAGCCGGACTGTAGAAAGTTCTCTGAATGTGTAGATTTCATGTAGAGAGTTCGATGTGCGCCAAATTTCCTGAAGCTCGAGTGAGTGAATATTAGCGTTGCGCTGTTCGAGGGTTTTTGGCGACGAATCTCGTAAAGCTGAACCATGGTCAAGTGACGAGGACGGTGCACCCTCTCCTAAATACCACACCACACCAACGGAGGACGTTTGAGCTCTCAATAGATTTAACGTGCATCGCGCCCTTACACGGCGGGTCTTCGGTGCTACTGGTCTCGAATTCATGACAGGCCAGCCATGATCCGATACCTTGACCCCTTGGCTACCGTTATCCTGCTGAAGCTCGAAGTCCCAACGTTGGGGTGACATTTAAGGAGTCGTCATCATCATTTGACATAGGTATAAGTAACAAAAACCGTGGCCCATAGCCCTCTTGTTTTTTCACAGAGAGTGAAGAAAATTAAAATCAAATCAAAGCAACCAATCACATCATCAGAAATTACACCGCTGGCCACCGTAAATGCAACACCCTAAAGGAAGCACGCAAATAACATGAAATTTACAACATGCATTAGTGGAGGTGAGATGTGCAAATGATTAGAATTTCAACGCAGACACACATCACGCACGCCTGTGGCGCCACCTCAAAGCGCTATTTAAGGCTTAGAGATTTAGACGATTTCAAGTTCGGCAATTGTGTTTTTCTTGTGGTACTTTCAAAAAACGATCAGTTATGTCTCGTAGAAAACAGCCATCACCTTTTGATCAAGTATCCGAGTTCGACCGAGCAAAGATAGTGGCCTACCGAGATTGTGGATTATCTTTCAGAGAAATCGGTAGTCGCGTTGGACGAATCCAACAACTTTAATGCGGATATGTGACCGTTGGATGCAGGAGGGTACGACGGACAGACATGGTCGATAGCATTCACCTCAGAGCACCACTTCACGTGAGGACAGGTAAATTGTGCGCATGGCAGTGACGAATAGCTCAGTCACATCACGAGCCATAGCACAGCACATTGAGTCTGTAACGCATCATTCAGTGTCTGCACGTACCATTCGACGCCGTTTACAGCAGAGTGGTCTGTTCGCAAGACGTCCATTGATTGGTCTACCCTTGACGCAGAACCTTAGACGTCTCCGCTGCCAATGGTGCGATGAAAGAAGAATGTGGGTGGCAGAATGGAATGAAGTTATCTTTACTGACGAGTCACGCATCTGTCTGCAACACCACGATGGTCAGTTTCGAGTCTGGAGACATCGTGGAGAGAGGATGCTGAACAGCTGCGTTATGCACCGCCACACTGGTCCTGCGCCGGGTATTACGGTATGGGTCGATATTGGATATCACTCTCGCACTCTTCTAGTACGCATTGCCGGTACTTTAAACAGCCAGCGCTACATCTCCGAGGTGTTGGAGTCAGTTGTCCTTCCTTACCTTCAGGGCTTGGCCACAGCCATATTTCAACAGGATAATGCGCGACCACACGTGACACGCATAGTCCAAAGGTTCTTCGTCAATCACCAGATTGAATTGCTTCCCTGGCCGGATCGCTCCCGGATCTTTCACCGATAGAAAACATGTGGTCCATGGTTGCTCAACGATTGACCCAGATTACACCCCAGCTGCCACACAAGATCAACTCTGGCAACGTGTGGAAGCTGCTTGGTCTGCTGTACCCCAAGAACACATCCAAAGTCTCTTTGAGTCAATGCCGAGTTGTGCGGCAGAGGTGATCTCCAACAATGGCGGCTACTCTGGCTACTGATTCTGGCAGGAACCACACTTCACAGAAGTCTATATATTTAATCATTTGATACTTGGTCAGCATGTTATCTACAAAATAAATTTTGTTGTGCTATCTCGTCTTTCTTGGTGTTGCATTTACGGTGGCCAGCAGTGTATATACCAATGGTCTATCGTTAGATTTTTCGGAATGTCTTCCATGGAGACAAATTATAACTTTAAGATAGTAAAAAGGTACAATACAAACGATCGTTGCTGCCTAATAGCATATAAACCTTATTTCATGTATAAAACTCTTA